>SJYC01116668.1:0-31001 GCA_006408675.1 Madoqua kirkii | reverse complement strand
AAAAATATAAAGTCTGACACTATTTCCACTGTTTCTCCATCTATTTCCCATCAAGTGACGGGACCGGATGCCATGATCTCCGTTTTCTGAATGTTGAACTTTAAGCCAACTTTTTCACTCTCCTCTTTCACTTTCATCAAGAGGCTTTTTAGTTCCTCTTCACTTCCTGCCATAGGGTGGTGTTATCTGCATGTCTGAGGTTAGTGATATTTCTCCTGGCAATCTTGATTCCAGCTTGTGTCTCTTCCAGTCCAGCGTTTCTCATGATGTACTCTGCATATAAGTTAAATAAGCACGGTGACAATATACAGCCTTGATGCACTCCTTTTCCTATTGGAAACCAGTCTGTTGTTCCATGTCCAGTTCTAACTGTTGCTTCCTGACCTGCATACAGATTTCTCAAGAGGCAGTGTTGGATTTTGTCAAATCCTTCTCCTGCATCTATTGAGGTGATGTTGTTTGCTTTTTCCTTGTTCAGTTTGCTAATATGGTGAATTATATGAATTGATTTTCAAATGTTTCTTCAAGCTGGCATTTCTGGGTTCACCCCCACTTGGTCATGATGAATTATTCTTTCATACATTGCTGGGTTTACTTTGCTAGAATTTTTATTAAGTTTTTGCATTTATGTTTATATCTGTCTGGTTTTGGTATCAGAGCAATGCAAGTCTCTGAATTAGTTAAGAACTATTCCTTCCTTTTCAATTTTCTGAAGAATTTTATATAAAATTTCCTTATGTTTAGGAGAATTCACAAGTACAGGCATCCAGCTCTGAAGTTTTCTTTGTGGGAAGATTTTAAACTACAAATTCAACTTCTTTAGTGGATAGAGTGTTATCCAGGTTATCTGTTTTTTTCTTTTCTACCTCAGAACCAGCATTAGGTGCTATTTATTAATTGGCCATGTGGCATGTGGGATCTTCCTCAGCCAAGGATCAAATCCATGCCCTTGCATTGGAAGCACAGAGTCTTAAACCACTGAACCACCAGGGAAAGTGAAAGAAAGTGAAGTCGCTCAGTCGTGTCCGACTCTTTGCGACCCCGTGGACTGTAGGCCACCAGGTTCCTACGTCCGTGGGATTTCCCAAGCAAGAATACTGGAGTGGGTTGCCATTTCCTTCTCCAGGGGATCTTCCCGACCCAGGGATTGAACCCAGGTCTCCCACATTGGAGGCAGACGCTTTAACCTCTGAGCCACCAGGGAAGCCCCTATCTATTTCTTCTTGAGTATGTGTCACACTTTCGCTTAAAGTCCTCAGGGCCTTCCCCTCACACCTACCTAAATCCTTACTGTGGCTTACGAGGCCACGTCTGGTCTGCTCTGGCCTCCTCTCCAACCTTAGCTTCATGCCACCCTCTGCTCCCTCACCATATTCCATCAAATCAGTCTTATTATTCCAAGGTAACACCAAGCTCTTCCCTGTCTCAAGGCCTCAGCATTGCTTTTCATTCTATCTGGAAAGTTCTTCCACAGGCTTTCTGCATGTTTCCTTTTTTTTCTCATTCTCATTCCCCAGTTCTCAGATTATGCATCTGGGACGTCTTCCCTGACCATTATATCCAGGGTAGGGCCTGATGGCTACTCTCTCCTATAGAACCCTATTTAGTTTCTTCATAATACATACATATATCACACCCTTGGAACTTCCATAGCAGTCCAGTGGTTAAGACTCTGCACTTTCAATGTAGGGGGTGCAGGTTCAATCCCTGGTTGGGGAACTAAGATCCCACATGCATGGTGTGGCCAAAATTTAAAAAAATTTTTAAACACACACACACACACACACACATCACTCCGTCATTGTTTTACTTACTGTCAGCTCCCTAAGAGCAGGAATCTTGTCTGTCTTGTTCACTACTATATCCCCTGCACCCAGCGTAACAGTGGGCACAAGGAAGGTGCTCAATTACTAGCTGTTGAATAAGTAGATGTATCGGTCAGTTGGGCTGCACATCAAGCAGGCAGTGAGTCTTCTGTGAGATGGCCCGTCAGTCTGTTTCTCAGTCAGCCTGAGCTAAGTCAGGTAGGCTTTGAGTGGGCTGGTTGCTCTATGGGGCAGGGCTGTGTGACTGATGAGTCCCCTGTAAGGTCAGTATTATGGGGGACACAAAGAAATGAAAAGCTGAGGCTCACTGCCAAGAAGCTTCTGGCCACCTATCTCCTTGGAAGCTCACAGCTCCCCGCCACCCAGCCAGGAGGGAAAGTGAGGGTGGTTCAGGGTGACTAGGGAGAAGACTACAGAGCATGACCCAACTTCTGGCAGCTGCTCCTCAACAACTGCTGCAGGGCTTCCAAACGCCATGCAAGCCTTACCTGGCGACCGCTGTGCTTAGCAAGAGCCTGTTCAGGAGACACAGAGAGAGTTTTGTGGCTTCTCCCCAACCCTACCTCCCCTGAATTGGATCCTCTGCTCATGGAAACTCCCCCAGCGGACCTGGCTGTCTGGCCCCAGGAGACAGGCAGTGGTGCGTGCTGCCAAAACCCGCTGTCCACAGGGGCAGGACACGGGCCTGTACTTCCAGAGGCTACTCCCTGCAACTGAACCCAACCTAGGTGCCTCTCCCCAGCTCTCTGGTTGAGGAAGAGGCCTTGCCTGGAAGCAGGGGACTGCACAATGAATCCCAAGTTTCCCACGAACACCCCTGGCTGTGAGACCATGGATGTGGCTGGAGTCCCGTCGCAGACGAGCATGTGTAGGAGGGTGTCAGAACTGCCTGCCTGAGAAGCAGCTGTTCGCGGTAACTGGACAGCCGCACTGAGACTGCTGGCGCTCACCGGGCCTCCAACCTACTCACGGACCAACTGCCTGACCAGGAGGCCCTCCTCGGGTGACATCACCCTTCTCGCACACCGGTGAGGGAAATGAGCTCAGGGTGGCCATCAGAGGCAGTCTGTTTACTTACAGAGACCCTGGCCGTCAGCAGCTCTTTGACCAGACATTCCCTGTCCTAGCCAGCATGAGGCAGAAATTTCCTTAAACACATTATTTTGGGCTCAACCCACTTGTGCCCTTGTTTTCTTTTTTTTTTTTTTTCAAGAGGAAAATTTCCAGTTCTGGCTCCAAATAGAGCAGCCCAGTGATGATGGGGGGATATCAAAATAACTCCCAGAGGGACTTTAGCAGTTTAAGTTGCTCCCACCTGTCCAGTCACCTCTGGAGCTGAGAGATCATCAAACCAGTTCTCCATCACCCATGTGTGTGTGTGTGTGTGTGTGTGTGTGTGTGTGTGTGTGTGTGTGGAGAGGTGGGTCAGAGGGGTGCCCAGAATGACCTCAAGGGCAGACCCTTTCCTTGAGGGCCTCCCTCAGCACCTCAGCTACCCTGAGCTCATACTCAGCGCATTTCTCAATTCAGAATCCCTGGCTAGGCCCTAGACCCCTCCCTCATTCCCTCCAGGTCAGGGATATTTCCGGAGAGTCCAAGAGCTGCCAGTTTTCACAGGCTCCAGGGGATTCCCAAGATGGTCACTCCCACCAGTCCTGGCTGAGAGGCGCTGTCACCTGCCCTCTCCCAACCCCCTCCGTGTCATTCCTGCTGGAACTTAGCCATCCTGGAAGACTTGGGGGCACAGGCACTATGGAGGTCTCCGCATTGCTCCAGGATCCTAAGGCCACGTGCGCAGGAGCAGAGTGATGCCCTCCCGGGAGTATCAATCATGGACGACAGGTGCCCTCCGCCTAGCTGGGGCTGCCCACTACTGGGGCTGGTGTCAGACAGGCCCAGACATGTCGGGCAGCCTGAGGCCTTACCTGACCCAGCTCCTCCCTGTGGCCTGGCCCTACTTAGCTCAGCGTCCTGCAGCACCAGGGATGGGCTCAGGGCAGAATCGGGTCGGAAAAGGGCTTTGGATCTGTGTTCCATAATGCTTTTCGTAAAACTAAAGAAAATGTCAAAGGTCCAAATCAGAGAATGGAGTGGAGAGAGAGGCTCACACACGTATGAGCTGGCAGCTTTTCAGAAGGCATTTAAGGGCCAGACTGTCTCATCCAACTGTGCCCCCTCCAGCAACATAGCGCCTGAGCTCCCCAAACATGAGGTTCCAATTATCTCAATTAGACATGTCTACTAACCCAGAATTTATAAGGTAAGAAAGCTGGAAAGAACCTATATGAGGACAGAGGCTAATGTTTATTGAACATCTACGGTGAGCCTGGCATGACGCTCCACCGTTACCCATGTTTATCTTCTTCAGTCATCACCACCACCCTGAGGGAGAGTAACAGCACAGGAGGCACAGTGCACGTGGCAAAGCTGGCACCAAAGCTGGTTCTGTATGAGCCCAGGCAGTCTACAACTAAGCATCCCGATTCGAACTTCTGGAAAGTAATTAACTCCAGAAATCAATCCCACTCCTTTCCTAAGCCAAGCAAGGCTTGTAAATTAAAAGACCTGGTAATCCAACGTCGCCACTCTAACAGATGCGGAAACTGAGGCCAGATCACAGAGCAGGTCCAAGCTGAGCACAGGACAGTAACTCGGACTCAGGCTGGTGTTCCTCCCACCACCCCAGCCTGTCTGACAGTCCTAAGTCCTCACTAAGTCAGGTGAGGGAAGAGTGGGAGAAAAGCTGTGGGTTCTGCCCTCTAGAAGACCCAACAAAGATGAACAGAAAAACACATCCACGGCCATCACAGACAAGCACACAGGACCATTCTATGAGAAGACAAGCAGGAAGCGTCCTTACTCCAGGTCTGCCTCTTAGATGGCCACACTCTGCCTCTATTCTGACCCCCACAGTCCCACACAGTGAGAAGTCCCTGGGGTCAAGAGGATGGGTCCACCAGGAACCCAGGCCCCACACCTAGACTGCAAACCAGGTACGTGAGACTGCATTAGTTCTGGTTCAGAGCCATATGGCAGACTTTAGCAGTGGTGTGGGCACCCCTACGTGCAAAGGGCAGCCAAGGGGGACACACACATGGAGTCTGAACACATGTGAAGAATTACACGTGCGTGTGAGCTACAGGATGAAGCCAGGATGGGGAAGGAGAGGCTGGGGCCACTTGCTCTGTGTGGCTGAGTTTCAGCACAAAACTCAGGAGTTGGGAATTCCAAATCAAACCCAGCCCTCCAGTTATTAGCAGTCTTTCATTTAGCTGCTTGCTGTTTTGACTTAGAACATTTAAATATTTAGACATGAATGTAAGCCTTCATTTGTACACTTCCCCGGGGTCTTTCAAATGTTAGAACATGAGCTAGACACCTCTCTAAATCCCCTGTGCCAGCATAGGGCCAGTCACAGTGCAAGCACTTGGAAGATGTCTGTTAGTAAATGAGCAAATCACTTTATGAATGAATTGAAGACTGAGTGAATGAATGCTTCTGCACAAATGTAAACAGACAAGCACCACGCTTTCAGAGACTCATCAATATATCAGTGACAAATATATGCCCTTGCTCTCAAAGACACATATGCCTCAATACATTAACAAAGACAAGTGCATGTTTTTACCAAACTAACCTAAATGCTCACATGTGTACTCCCACCAAGTATAGACCTACTCACCTATGCAAAGACACAGAGGCCCACACTTTCCCTTGAAGATACCCCTACACACGAGCTTTCACAGAGATGTGGATGTATACACATGCGCACACACGCAGAAGCACATAATTTCCCCCCGAGGAATCCAATTCCAACTGGAAATGCAGCTGCCTACACATACAAACGTGGAACAGTCACATAAATCCACTCTGATACACGCAGCCAGCCAAAGACAAAAGAGTAAGCCCAAGACAGACTGAAAGTTAGACAGCCGTCCACAGAGGCCCCCGGGCTACCCTGGGCTCCCACACTGTCTGCGGCCAGAGGGGGGTCCTAGAGGAATTCTTTCTGCAGACAGGCTGAGGTATTCTCTCTCCTCCCGCCCAGTTCCAGGCCAGAGCCCTACAGCAGAAAAGCAGACGGTGTGTGCTGGCCGGAGCATCCCCTTCCCAAGTAATCTGCCCTCTGGCCCTGGCCACCTCCTATACCCTGGCCAAGCCTCGACTGGGAGCTGGATCCTGGATGTGGCAGAGCCCCACTCAGGTCCTGCTGCCCCAGCTCCACTCCCAACAGGATGATTTAGGAGGGGCGGGTGAACAGTGCTTTTCCAGAGACTGCTTCCTCAGGAAATGGCTCGGCCGCAAGCCTGATCTCCAAAACAGGCGTAGGATGAAAACACCTCTGCTCCTCTCCAAAAACATGGGCCGCCCCCTTACCCAGAGCCCCTCACGTCATTCTAGCCACAACATCCCAAGGCAGTGGACAGCAAACAAAAAAAAAGAAAAAAAAAAAAAAACACCCTGGGTCTTGCCTTGCTTCTGCACTGACTCACGATGCCCACCTCTGTAAAACAAGCCTTAGGGGTGTGATGCCTTCAGATCTACCTAGAATGATGTAGGAGCTTCCAATTCCCCAGGCAGCTTTCTGGGCACGGGTGAAGGGGCTCCAAACCTAGGGACAGTGGCCTTGTCTTGACCTTGTCTGAAGTCACAAGAGTCGTTACTACAAATACAGAGCTTGTGCCAGGAGTGACTGAGGTGCCTGGCAGGGGGGCGAAATGGGGACTCAGGCACAGGAATGTGCTGTGCAGTCTGAACACAGATGGTCACTTCCCCTCTCCCTTCCAGCTACTCACCAGGGGCCCCAGGCCTCTGCTGGAGGTGGACGCAGGGCTGCAGCCCCACCCGGCCAAGCAGGCTGGGAGACAGGAATGCTGCTCAGCACAGCTGGCTGGACAGGGGAGACTGTTTATTCTCTGATGTCGGGAACATCTCAGACAATCAGGGGGATTTGGCCACTGGCAGCCCCTTGATGCAAGGCTTAGAAGAAGTCAATTGAATCAGAGCAGGCTGACGGCCCAATCTCTGAGCAGGCAGTGGGGGTGGAAAGGAGAGGCTGTCCCTCCGTGCCCCACATGCAGTGCCATGTGCCCCTCAGAGCTCACCTACTGGCTCTGCAATGATGGGGCTGGAAAGGTGAATGAAGCCGAGCCCAAAGCTCTCATTAATAGTGTGGGTGTCGGGGGAGACTTCCCCTGTACCTGTTTCCAGCATCCAGGTGCACCTTGCTTATGAGACATGGCAGAGCTAACAGTCTCTGCCTGGGAAGTGAGCTCCCTTGGCACACCTTGAGCCTGGTGCTGCCCACTCCAGCCTCCTACCCCATCAGCCCAGATCCCTTTTGCTCAGACAGCTCCTCTAGCTGCGGCCTCACATTTACCTGTCTTTCTTATTATTTCAGCTCTAGAGTCAGCTTTGGCTCTGCCTCTTTCAGGCTTTTTCACCTCGGGCAGTCACCTCTCCAAGCCTCTTTCTTCTCCTGTAAATAAAGGCAATAGTATCTGCCTTGAAAGGACACTGTGAAGATCAAATAATTCTTTCGATATGCCCATCATGCAGGAGGCACTTAATAAATGGTTGTGCCTTTCTCCCTCATTCCTTCTATTGCTACAGAGTCAACCTTTGGTTTTCTGGAGGGCCAAGATGTGCCAGTATAATTTATAACCCGGAGCCCTGGTCTCATCTCCCCTCCACTGCTCACAGACCTCAGAGTACTCTGGGGTTCCCTAGGCCAGAAGACTTTCTGGAAGAGTGCAAGGTGACCCAAGGAAACATCCTGATGCTAAGGCTGCAGAATACCCCAGAATATGGTGTTTTGTGTGTGTGTGTTGCCCAATTCTCATTTTGCACTGGTTTGAGTGCCTTGTGGGTATAGTCCAGGGGTGAGGATTGTCAAAATTCAACAATTCAGACTCATGTATCTGAAAACCACATCTTTATATATTCAATAAAAGGTTTACACCAAAAATAATGGAGCACTGGAGATGACAATGGGTATAAGTTATAGACTCTGTCCCTGTATTCCCCACAAGGCCCAATTTGAACTCTCTTAAATAAAGAGGAATTCATTGGTCACTTGAGCTACCAGGACTTCCCTCCTAGCCCGGTCAGTAAAGAATCTGCCTGCAGTCCAGGAGACCCAGGTTCGATTCCTGGGTTGGGAAGATCCTCTGGAGAAGGAAATCGCCACCCACTCTAGTATTCTTGCCTGGAGAATCCCACGGAGAGAGGAGTCTGGTAGCCTACAGTCCATGGTGTCGCAGAGTCAGACACGACTTAGCGACTAAACCACCACATTGGTCACTTGTGAAAAATCCAGCTCCAGGCATAACTGCATTCAGTACTCAAACATTATCATCGTGACCCTGTTCCTCTTGCCCTCTTGGCTTTGCTTTCCGGCTGTGTTGGCATCAGCCTGAAACCTCCCAAGTCAGCAAGACTGCCGAATGCAAGCCTCTTTCCTAGCAGCTCGAGAAAAAAAAACTCCTTGGGGAGTCTGATTGGGTCCATGCCCATGTCTGAACCAATCACTGAGGCAAAGGTGCGGGACTGAAACTCACTGATTGGCTCGGGCCTCGGCCACTGCTCCACCCCCTTGAGAGTATAGATGGGAGGGGCCTTCAGCATTACCAAAATCCAGGGAGAGTGGAAGTTGGTTCCCCACGGGGAAGCTGGGTTCGGTACCAGGAGAGTGATACGGACCTCAGGGGACAAGAACAAATATCAAACCAAAGAAATAAGTGAGTCAGAAACTAAGATGATAAATGCTTTTCAAGCATATGTAAACCCTCTAAAAATATTATTGATGTTCTAGTTTTAAATCCCTACATACCTCTGATAACGGACCTCTTTGGGATAGCCTGGACAGGCTTGAGAACAGTAAGAACTACACCTTTAAACAGTATGCAGTCCATTCTTCCCAGGAATTCCGACCAGCCTTGTTTCCTCCTGCCCCACCAGCAAGCAGTTTGACTGAAGTGGCCGACGTTGCCACGGCAGAAGGGCCTGTCAGCACCGCAGGCTGATTTCACTGGGCCAAAGGGGTTTAGGTTATCAAGTAAGTCTGACTCCAGTGGCCTCAGCCCTCTCCCCCTACCCCCTCATACGGTCAAAACACCCTTGAACTTCCAGGGATTTCTCTCTCACCACTTCCCTGCCCCTTCTAAACTCACTAAAACCTGTTCTTAGGAAAGGCTTCCTCTTCAGTCATTTACACTGTGTATGAATAAACATCAAAATCAATAATTTAATATTTCTTAGGACCATTTGCATTTTGAGTCTGAGCCTTTAAAAATTAAACTTTTAAAAGACTCTGTCCTCCCCACTCCAATCTACTCCCAAAAGGTATTCCTGGTGACAAAGAACGAGACTGAAATCAACCAAAAAATGTCCACAGAATTCTGAAACCCTCATCCACCTTTACTGGCTTACCAATGAATTTTTTCTTGTCTGACCTCAGTCATCTTTGCTGACATTACCCTCTTCTATGGCAAAGAAATTTCGTACATCCTTTCATCCATTTATTCAGTAACATGCTTTTCTTAAGCTTCCACAATATCTTATATACTTGGATTTGCACAGATGACCTGGAGCCTGCCCTCAAAGACCTTGCAGTTAAATTTTAGTGCAGGAACCATCACTTGCACCACCAGATTTTTAATACAAGCAAAGCCTAGTCCAGTGGTTGGTATACAGTAGGCATTCAACAAATGCTTCGTCCCCTTCTCAGGGCTGTGCTATGTGGGCACTGCAGTGGAATACTGGAAATTTTCTAAAAACTCTTTCCAAGTGGCTAAGAGTACCGACAGGAGTGGGGGGGGGACGGTGGTTTCTATCTTACTTCAGAATATTATGATTTATTTTGGATGTTCCAAATGTCAGGTTGGAGATTCATGCGAAGGAGAGGGGCTTATTCTAACCAGATCAGGGCTAGAGGCAGCCCAGGACACTGTCTCCATGGTGCACAGCCCCAGACAGTTTGAAAATAAACAAAAACCCATCCAGAGGTGAGAGACTGACAAAATCAAAAACAAACAAAGGCCGAGAGATGGAAAACTCTCGAGGTGGGGCAGGGTGGAGAGGAGGGGAGGGGAGGGCTGTGGAAGGGGATTAGGGAGAAGTTTGGTCCTGGTTTTTTCTAGGGAGCTGAATCCAGCCCCACTCCACCCCCTACCAAGAATCACCATGGCAAATGCCAATGAGGAGGGTGAGTCTGGCTGATTCCAAGTCAGGACAAACTTCCCGGGCTTAGCAGCAGGAATGGGCTCAGATGGGCAAGTTCTAAAGAAAAAGATCTGAATTGGGCTTTTAAAATCACAACCTCCCACCCACCACTGGTTCTGCAGGCAATCGGTGTTTAACGAAAAGAGAAACAAGAATGGGCCACATCCCTCCTCCACATCTCTCTCACATACATATGTACACGTATCCAAAAGTCCAGAGTAAAATCCTTCCCAAGCTCATGGGATCCTTGGCACTTCTCAGAAGCAGGGACCTAGCCTGTGAAAAATCTACTTGCCACCTCCCATAACAGTCCCCTTCAGCCTACCCTGGCGGTGGCATTAGTGACAGAAGGCTGATGAGGTTGCTTTGACAAGACCAAGGCAGCTGGGCCTCTGATAAGAGGCAGCTCCAAATGAACCTCCATGTGGTCTCATCTGCCATCAGCTGCCCAGTAGAGCTCTTGGCCCTGAGGGGCTTTGTTGGCAAGGAGACTAGTGCTTCCTCCTCTATGAAACTGTCTGCAGCATGAGCCTCAGAACTCTCAACTCCCAGAAGCCAATTTTGCCCTTTCCTGAGCTTGTTGGCCTACAGGGTCTGCCTTAGATGTGGAGTTGGTGCTACACAGAATTGAAACGAGGGTTTGTTTCCTTCCTGCCTCTCTATCCCCAGGTACCCAGGGATCTCACACTATCCCTCAGGGCCCCACAACTATCCCGTGACCCTCGTCCAGAGTTGGCTCATCCACTAGGCACAGTAGGCACAGGGCCTAGAATCCACATCACAAAAAGGATTTACTTCCCTTTAAAAGTAGAAGAGGGACTTCCTTGATAATCCAGTGGCTAAGACCCTGCATTCCCAATGCAGGGGTCCTGGGTTCAACCCCTGGTAGGGAACTAGATCCCACATGCAGCAACTAAGATCCCAGGTGCTGCAACTAAGACCCAGTACAGCCAAATTAAAGAAAAAGTAGGAGGGGGGAAAATGAGCTTTTAAATGGAAGGAAACATTTTAGTACATAATAGTAATACATTCATCTTTATACCAGCACAGTCCTAAAGTATAATTTTAGATTTTTTTTAGGTACAGGGGCCCATGAAGGCAAAGTGCCCAGGGCTCATGAAAGTCATAAAGTGGCCCTGTCCTGTCCTAGTCTTCCCTATTGTCCATTCCAACCCTCAGGCTCCCGCGGTTTCCTTCCCTCATATAGAAACGTATCTGTCCCTGGAGCCCATGGGCTTGGAAGCTCCTGGAGGTCAGGACCATTCTTCAGCCATCCTCCCCATCATAAGCCCAGTGCCTGTCCCACAGTCACATCAGGTATTATATAACCTCTTTGTTTTGGAAGGTGGGAAGAACAGAAACCTCAGAAAAAGGGGGGCTAGTTTTTAAATAAATATTGTCTGACAACTCCTGGAAACTGCTCATGTCAAGTCTGTATAGTTGGACTTTGTTCACATCCCCTGTGCTGCACTCTACTGAAACTGCTCTGGCCAAGTTCACCAATGATCTCCAACTCAGTGAATCCAATCAATATGTCTCAGGTATAATCCTGACTGTTTGGCAGCATTTGACACTGCTCACCAAGACTTCCTTTTCACTTCCGTGACGCTTCACTGTTCCAATGTCCCTGGACATTAGTGCTCTACTTTGCATGGTCCTCCTTATCGTCTCTGCTGGGCCACTGAAAACAAATAATAACAGCAGCTGAAACGTATCAGCTACTTGCTCTACTGTAACTGTTAAATTCTTTTAATCCTCAAAATAGTCTTAAATCCATTCTCCAACTACCAGCTAAACTAATTTTTCTGCAAACCAAATCTGATCATGTAATTTCCTTGCTTAAAATCTAATGGCTTTCCCCAGCCCACAGCTTTTAAGGTCTTTCATGATCTGGCCCCTGCCTCTCTCTCCAGCCCCACTTCTCACCACAGCCTCTTCCATTGTGACTCTCTCCTGCTTTTAGCTTCTCCAGCAAAAACTCCATGTCTCTGTATATGTTATTCACACTGCCTGAAACACTTTTCCTCCACCTCTTAGCCTAACACTGATGGCTCTTTCAGGATTCAGTGACCCCTTTCCTGGGAGCCATAGAGGGGCTGTTTAGCATGGTGCTTATGAGACTGACACTGAAGCCAGGTTCCACCCTCAGCTCTGCCACTTCCTAGCCATGTAACTTTGGGCAAGCTGTTCAACATTCTGGGACTTCATTTTCTTGTCTGTTGTGAGTGTTAAAGAAATCAGTACATGAACCGTGCCTTGTAGGCTCGTGGTGACCCCAGACCATGTTAAGATACCTTGCCAACTGTTTTCCAGAACTCCTTTATAATATCCTATAATGCCAACTTCACTCCTGAGAATGTTGGTCTGTCAGTCCATGAGGGCAGGGGCAGTTGGATCTGATGCTGCTCCTATTTCTAGTGCCTGGTACACAGTAGGTGCTCACATTTGCTAAATCAATGACTATAAATGTAATGCCTGTGGATATCCTAGAGATAACATACTCTCCAGAAAATGGCCACCCCAAACATGGAAGGAAAGAGAGAAAGAAATTTTTCACAATGAATACACAGCAGCCTCGCATTAAGGCTGAAAAGCAGTCACAAAGGCAACTTAGAAATTAGGAAAATATCTTTATTATTTCTGAAATGTTCCAATATTCAATGTAGAAACCATGATAGTGGCTTTCTCACAACTTCACAAATTATAGAAAAATGACTTTCCATCTTCTTTACAGAAATCTCCCCCCAAAATCAGGGCTCCATGATGGCTGACACTGGGGAGGAAGGAGGGGCGGAGAACACAGCAGGTAGAACCAGTGCTCTTGGAGCAGCCTGAGGCTTTTCCTGCGCATTTAAAGCTCAGGCTGAGTCCCAGAGACCTGTGGGCCCTGGGAGGGAGGTGTGGCCCCCACACACCTGTGGCACACTGAGGCCAGCCTCTGCTTCAAAGGCCAGCCACCCCAGAAGGCCTGCAGTGTGGCACTTGTGGCTGATGGGCCACGATCAAGGCAGCTTCGTGAGAACGAGAGCAGGAGGCAGGCCTGCAGCTCAAATCTTTTTTCTCTAAAGCACGGCCAGGAACGAGGCTGTGGGCGCTGGCCAAATGGTGCTCTACGTTTAGAAATTTCCCCTTTTAGCTCACAAAAACAAATTGTCAAATAGTTATTTAAAAAAAAAAAAGAAAAGAAAACAAACATTTGGTTCCATTTAGGCTGTAATCAGCAATTGGTAATTTTTAGAAAAAGACGACTTGAGTTGCTCGTAGTTTTTATCAGGTCTCTGACTCCTTTCTTTCTCATCCTCGGTTGGGTGGAGGGGTTACAGCTGTAGCAGAGGACTGTTTGTTGATGTGAGAAAACTGTGAAAAATGTTTTGCACTCGCATACAAAGGCTGAGGAATTCAAAATGATCCCACTGAGTTCTATGAGAAACAGGACTGTTCCTCTTGGGTGTCTCAAGTCAAAACAAGGCAACTGCCTAGTGATTTATAGTCCCCACTACACATTTTCTGCCTTCCAAGAAGGCGGTAGAGAAGGGCCGATGTCCACCAGAAGCAACTGTAAACACCCCACAGGCAGCCTGGACACTTTGTTTTCAAATGCAGCAGGACTTTCTCCTTTGGCCCCGGCAAAAAAGCCAACTCCCTAAGACTGTTTAGGAAGGAACAGACAGGAAATCTCCCCCCAAAGCTAAGAGGGGCCAGTGCCCTCTGTCGACTAGAGTGTCGGAGAGCATCGTCAAAGGCAATTGATACATTTATGGCATATGAAAATTGTCCTGTGGTCCCCAAGTGGCCCCCAGGCTCGAACTGGCTGGAAGAGGGGCACAGGAGGCACAGAACGAGTTATCATAAGGCACGTGATCGAGGTGGCCCCCACACCAGGCCCAGAAAGATTATCTCTTCGCACGATTCCAAAAGTGTTGGAAAGCTGAGGAGTTGATGACACTCACTGTGAGCAGCAGCAGCAGATACAGGGTGATCATGACCGTAAACCAATGGCTGGAGACCCAGGAGAGCTGGCTGGAAGCCCTGCTTCAGCGGCGAGGGGGGTGGGGGAATGTTGGAACAAAGAGAAAAATATTTTTTTAAAGGGTATGCGACAACTTCTGGCTCAGAGAAGATGAAATGATGAATTTCGTCCTCTGAGTGAGCCATGGAATGAAGCTCCATGCGTACTCCTTTGCTCAAAAAATCTGGAGCTGTTTGCCCTGGCACTGACATGCCTTTCACCAGAACAATTTCTAAATGTACAAAGACAGCTACGCAATGAGCTCATCCTGATCTTTTCTTTTATAGCTCCTCTTGTACCTTTTATAACCAGTCTTTTCTTAAGCAAGACTATGGTATCTAAACAGATGACCTCGCTAAGGCAGATGACCAGATGGTGGCAGGTGGCAGGGTATTTAGCACAAGGCTAAATACTTTCAGACATGCACAGATATCACTCTGAGCAGGGGAAATCCTCTCTGACCCACTGGGAGATGATCTAAGCCATCCAAATGTGCAGTACAGAGACACTGCAGGAAGGAGTGGGAAAGGAATGGAATTTTCAAGTAGAAAAAGCCAGATGATTTTAAACCACAGGATACTGTCCCCCAAACTTAGGAACCCTGTACATATTTCCCAGATTTAAGGGAAAATGATTTTACTAGTTTATTGAATCCTGAAGCATAGAAGCCACTGGCATAGACAAGCAGGAGTTGGGAGTATTAACAGTAACCCTTTTGCTGTCTAACCTGCTTACCTGTTGCTCATCCCCATGAGAAACTCTACCAACAATGCAACAAAATCTCAAAGTGACCCTTAGCCCCAGAGAGCCCTGCCAAACCCCCAAATACACACTGCTAGAACAGCATGAGGAATCACCACTCTCAGATTCGTGTGGGGTAGGACGGCCTCATCTGCTATTGGATTCAACACTCTAATTTTAGAGTAAAGATGAAGCATCTCAGGTCCAAAAAGGAGCAGGTGGTCGTTTGAGAGTCACTGTGGAAAGTGACTGAGCTGGAGAGCACAGAATCAGAATTCCAGCTCAATCCCGGCCCCACCCTATCTCTCAGTTCAGCCCAGTCAGTGGATTTCAGCCTTGCGATCAGAGCGTAGGTGGCTGGCTAAGGGGCTTCATGGTTCGGCTTCATTCAGTCCCTTAAGTCATTTGTGTTATCAAAGCCATTCCTCACTATAATATCCAGTCCCCTAGGGCCAGGACCACATTTTATTCAACGTATTCCTCACTCCTTACCCCTTACATGAAGTAGAATGGTTTGTGTATTTTATACATAGCTGCGGTTTAGGCTGAGGGAGGGGGGCCGCTGACAACCAGGAACCCACTCCTATGAACGCAGCCCTTGGCTGTCCTCCTGGATTTCGTGCAGCAACTGTCCTTCTCACCTGTTGGGCTGCTTCTGCGAGTACACCAGCAGGTACTTCACACGCAAGAGCTGGTTATTAGTGACCACAAAGTACTTTGGAGGGATGTCGCCCCCTTCACTGTGCTTGATTCTCGCTCTCCTGCGATCTATCTCCTTGGAATCTGAATAAGGAGAAAAAGCACAACTTTACAGGGGGAAATACAATAACAAAAGCAAACTGTGAGTAGAAACGAGTCAAGCCTCCTGGTCCTGAGGGTGGAGAGGCCCCGGCAGGCAGAGGAATGGCCTGTGTACGTATGGGAAGCAGGACTGAAATACAGGAGAGTCCCACAGACAGACCACCAGGAAGAGGGGAAAGGGAATAGGAAAATAAAAAAAGATACAAGAGGGTAAAAAAGAAGACGACTGAGTGGGGAAAGCAGAGGGAAACAGCAGATTGATGGCTACACAAAACAATCATCTGGGGCTAGCAACAGGACTTGATCTGAAACAAGCCTTTTGACAGGCATTTTAAATTAACCATTCTGGATTCGAGCTTCCTAGAACACTCACCCTTCGTACCATGACTTGTTTAAAAAAAAAACAAAAACCCTTTCCTTTTAGTAACATGGAAAAGCTGTATGAAAAAGCACCAAAAAAACAACCAAAAAAGCCCACAACAGGCCGAAGCTTCGTGACAGCAGACATTACCAGGTCTTGTCCTGATGTCTAATGTCATGGTGTGCAGACTTCCTAAGAATTATACAAGCGAATATTCATGCTATCTGGTTTGGGGGAGTGGCGTCAGACCTGGGCCTGTTCCCCAGGATTCCAGTTGTTTTACATTAGGGGCCAGGAACAGTTCTCAATCCTCCTTCTCTCAGTGGAACCAACAGGCCAGCTCTGGAGTCTAGAACGACAGTTCTGTGACTTCTCTGCCTTTCAGGATGGAACAGCAGGGGGCAGAGTTTTAAGGGACAGACCAGGAGAGCGGACTGAGGGGCCCACTGGTCATCTGCTCACTGGGGAGCCCAGGATTTACCCCCATGGCCTCAGCTGCCCCTCACATCCTCCTGGGGCTCCAGCACACATCAGAGCGGCCTGGAGGAACAGGGCGAGACGCATCCTTAGCTTCAGTTTAGCAAATGTTTACTGAATGTCAAGTACGTACCAGGCTCCCTGCTGACACTAGGTGCCCAAGAGTGAATGAGACCCAGTTTCTGCCTTCAAGGAGCCTGTGCTCTGGCCTCGCAGGTTCATTTTCCTCTTCTCTACCCCAAAGCTTTCCCTGAGCACTTGGACCCACCGTGACTGCCCCCTCCTCTGGGTTATCCCGTGGACCTTACCAGCACTCTCAGCTGGCACTACTGACCTACTGCCTTGTAGTAGATGATACCCTTCCCACCTTGTGTTCAGTCCTTAAGGAGACAGCTCACTCCCTGAAGGCAGGCTCTGTCCTACACTGCTCTGCACTCAGCCCATCCCGTGCCAAGCAATGGGTGTTCCACCCAAGAGCTGGGCCAAACCAAGAGCCTGCCACCCAGAGGCCTGAGCCCAGGCAGGGCCAAGCGCTTACTCACCCTTCTTCTTCGTTTGGCACTTGACGTCTGGATGGTCAATGACCTCGCACACAGCCACGCAGCTAAGGACGGAGCCGAGGAGACTGTGCTGCCACCCGTGGCCATGGGGGCTATAAATGAGGGCCAGGCTCAGGTCACTGGTGAGGTAGGTCCCTTCCCCAAACAAGGATGTCTGGAACAGTGGAGATCAACAGAAAACAAACAGGGCTGGGTGAGTGCCGAGTGGGGATAGCAAAACAACACAGGTCTTTCTACAACAGAGCTGTTAACACAAAGTCTCCCAGCCTCTCCTGACCCCAGGACAAGACATAAGATCAAACAATCCCATGACATCAGCACAGGGATAGTACAAAACACATTCCTATCTGACCACAGTTTAACTGATTGTGGATGTGGCTGACTAACCTGGCAAGCTAGTAGTTCTAGTGCTTAAGGCTGAGTAAGAAAAACACAGGTGTTACGAGCCCAAACGGACCCACGTTTGAACCCTGTCTACCCCTCTAACAAGACAGCAAGTAATACAAATTCTCTGGGCCTCGGTTTCTACACCTACAAAGTGGTGATGCTGATCTCTTCCTCACAAGGTCATAGGCAAGGATTCAACAAGAAGGTGCACATAAAGCACCACACAGCATACCTGGCACGAGAGAGCAGTGGCTATTCCATCACAGGCTCTTGTGTCTTAGGGAATCAGTAATCCCTGCTACATGACTGGATTAAGCATGGTGACACTGACAGGCTTGCAGAAGCAAAGCCATGCCCCTGTGTGCAGGGAGTGGGCGGTCACACCTAAGTGGCTAGGGGAAGTGATCTGAGTCATTACTTGGAAAAGAATCTCTCAGACCAGACACTGTAACCAAATAAGGCAGGACTATATGAGAAGCAGGGTTAAGTTCTGTGTTGGTGTAGACCAAGAAAAGGTCCAAAATTCTAGGAGGCAGATCGCTGGTGGTAGGTGCTAACTTGCTGTCCTCCACAAGGAAGCATGCCACGCAAAAGAGAAGGCTCTCAGGTGAAATACCTACACGTTGAGGCCACAGCAGGCATAGCAAACACATCCTTTGCCCATGTAGACATCAATAATCAACCATGATGCCAACTTAAAAATATCAATCATGGCACTCATTCATACTGATTCAGACTCCTCACACAACATTCCAAGTAACTGCTACCAGTGGATGGAATTTGAGATAAGTTGTAATTCAAATTCTATCTCTGGGCCTCAGCGTCAGTATCTTAAGATGACTGAACGGCCTTACACAGCTCAGTGAACATCCTCTACTTGAGAACTGAGAAATACCCTATTCAGTGGCATCAGGCTTCCACAATTCTCAACCAATTAAGTAAAGCTTAGGGGAAACGAAACAAGCCTCTGCTTGGCCATTTTACAATGTCCCCATTATCTCAAAAGCTAGCACAGACCTCCAAGGAGGCAATGTCTCTGATCTGACCCTACAGCCATTTCTGCTTATGCCTCCCATGTATACACAATTCCCTAGACTCAAGAACCATGCACAGGGGAGCACAAAGTAGGAAACTTGGGAGTATCTCTACCAAGGAAACACTCTTAGAGCTTCAGCTGGCAGGCAGGCTCCCTCAAGCAAGCCCCTCACTGAAAACCCAGACAGAGGCGGCCAGAAGAACATCCACTTCACCAAAGGGCTCTGATGAGATGCTTCTAAGCAGCAAACCCCTCAGCCAAGCAAAGGCTTGGTTACAAGACTGGAATCAGCAGGCAACTTCTTCAGACGCGCTCTAGTGTGAAGTTGTAGGGCCCCTGGATTCCGGTAGCCTGGCCATAACAATAAGCTGAGAGCCAGAGTAAACAAGCCCGTCGTCCTCAACACAACTCAACTGCGATAATCAGCTGCAGCAGTGTTGGAAAAGTCTCTCCTGCCTTGGAGCTGCGTCAGCTACAAATGAGCCCACAGCTCACGGAGCCAGCCCCCAGACAAGACCGATGCTGGCACAAATGAGTGAGATGCTGCAGCCCTCCAACTACCCACCCAGTCCCTCTCCTTCAGCCTCTAAAAGAAGGCACTGCTTCCTTAGTGCTTAAGTACAGGGAGAGCTCTTTGCATATGTGAAGTATTTCAGTCCTGCCAGGACACCAGAAGGTGGGGAATGGCATCCTGTTTTACAGATGAGGACCCCGAGGCTCTGAGAGATTAAGTAAATGTACCCATTTAAAAAAAGGGAGGAAAGGGCCTTCCTCAGGGTACAGTGGTTAAGAGTCTGCCTGCCAATGAAGGGGACACGTTTGATTCCTGGGCTGGGAAGATTCCACATGGCGTGGGGCAATCAAGCCTATATACCCCAATGACGAGTGGGCCCCGCCTGCCCCAGCTGGAGAAAGCCCATGTGCGTCAGTGATGACCCGGCACAGGGCCCTTCCCTAAAGAAGAGATGCGGGGGAGCTCAGGGAGGGAGCTCCTCTCAATTTCCTAATGACTGACTCTCTTGCAGGGTCCCCGAGGCAAGTACTTCTCAAACTTCAACATGCATATGAATCACTTGGGAGTCCACTAAATTGTGATTTCTCACATGAAGGGGTCTGGATGGGCCTGAGATTCCATGTGTTCAATAAGCTCCCAGGGATGTGGTCCAGGGATCATGCTGGGAAGACCAGGCTCGCCACACAGTAGCATCACCTGGAGAGCTCTGGAAGCATACTGGTGCCCAGGCCCCATTCCCAGAGATTCTGACTCAATTAGCTGGGGACATAGTCAGGCATCCAGACTCTTAATAGCTCCCCCAAGCAATTCTAAATGTGCACCCAAGGCTGAGAACCATCTTTAAAGCGACGCTTCTCAAACTTTCATCAGTAGAGGAATCCCCTGGAGACCTTGTTAAAATGCAGGTTAGAGGCTCTGAGAGATTAAGTAAATGTACCCATTTAAAAAAAGGGAGGAAAGGGCCTTCCTCAGGGTACAGTGGTTAAGAGTCTGCCTGCCAATGAAGGGGACACGTTTGATTCCTGGGCTGGGAAGATTCCACATGGCGTGGGGCAATCAAGCCTGTATACCCCAATGACGAGTGGGCCCCGCCTGCCCCAGCTGGAGAAAGCCCATGTGCGTCAGTGATGACCCGGCACAGGGCCCTTCCCTAAAGAAGAGATGCGGGGGAGCTCAGGGAGGGAGCTCCTCTCAATTTCCTAATGACTGACTCTCTTGCAGGGTCCCCGAGGCAAGTACTTCTCAAACTTCAACATGCATATGAATCACTTGGGAGTCCACTAAATTGTGATTTCTCACATGAAGGGGTCTGGATGGGCCTGAGATTCCATGTGTTCAATAAGCTCCCAGGGATGTGGTCCAGGGATCATGCTGGGAAGACCAGGCTCGCCACACAGTAGCATCACCTGGAGAGCTCTGGAAGCATACTGGTGCCCAGGCCCCATTCCCAGAGATTCTGACTCAATTAGCTGGGGACATAGTCAGGCATCCAGACTCTTAATAGCTCCCCCAAGCAATTCTAAATGTGCACCCAAGGCTGAGAACCATCTTTAAAGCGACGCTTCTCAAACTTTCATCAGTAGAGGAATCCCCTGGAGACCTTGTTAAAATGCAGGTTTTGACTCAGGTCTGGTGGGCCAAGGATTCTGCATTTCACAGGCTCCTAGGTGATGCTGCTGGTCAACAGATCACACTTTGAGTGGCAAGACCTTGGCGAACCTACGTACCCCCACCCTCACCAGCTCTGGCCATCCCCCTCATAGCCCCCTGATGTCAGCAGCCTGGGGCCCCACCTTGTTCAGGTGGCAGTGCAGGCCATTGTGGATGATGGAATGGAAGTTCTCTAGGCGGCTCCCGTGGAAGGCGTAGATGAGGTCGCGTTCTCCTTTGGTCTCATAAAATTTGGCGTTGGCTGGGTCGGAGTACTCGATTTCAAACAGGAAGTCCGGCACGGGGACAGGCGTGTGAGGGGTACCAGTCAGCTTTGGATCTTTTCAAACTTAAAAACATGCAGGAAGTCGCAGTTTTATTTGGGAAGCTGGTAAAGAGTGCTGCCAAAATGGCCTCCTAAAGCCGTGGGCTTAGCTCCTATGGGCTCTGCTCATGAGAACAACTGGTTTCACAGGAATAAAAACATCAGTTTATAAACAAGTTCAGAGCCTACAGCTCAAGACTGCTTTCCTCTAACGGTGTTTTCCCCTATAGTCAGTTAACCAAGAAGCATGAATTGTATCTTCTAACTAAAGATCACATCTAATTTTCATTACATTTTCACATTTATTTCCTGCATTCCATCTTTACAATACTATCAGGATCTAGAAAGGTGTGATAAATTACAAAACTGGCCACGAATTTTTCCTCCCATCCCTGTCCATTCACCTTTCCGAAATGTGCCTTTGCAGGTGGAATTCCATCAAGACTTCACAGGGAGATGGAATCAATTTCTCCACCCCTTAAATCTTCACTTCTCTTGGCTAATGGGACCTTGGTATGCATACGGCAAACAGAGACTTGAAAAGAGCTTCCCTTTCCCTTGTCTGCTGCTGGGAACCCTTCACCAGCCCTGCAAACCTTCTACAGGATGACAGCCTTGTAGAAGCAGGCACCAGCCACAGCAGCCTTCAGCTGGGGTAGCTGAAGCCCCATACGCTTACATGGCATTACCCTAGGACAGCCCCGTGTGAGCCAGCCCTGCTCAGGAGAAACACCCGACCAACCCAGAGAATCGTGAGAAGCAGTCCGTGTTGTTGTCAGCCAGTAGATTTTGGGGATGATTTGTGATGCAGCAGAAGTCAACTGATATGCAAGGATGAACTCCTTCCTAAGGGGTAATATAATGCTCTTCAGGGCAGAGACCGCATCATTTCTGTAATTTTCCAACACTACATCCCAGACTAAATTCAGTCTGTGGTCAAGCTTTCTCTGGGTTATGATTAAATGACAAAAATAAGAGCAATTTCACAGATATATTTACACTGATGTAAGGCTGCCGTGAGCCCTTCTTTAAAGAATTACCCTTTCAGCCTGAGGTCAGGGCCATCCTCCCTTTTTCATATTAAAATATCCTTTTGTAAAATGATATGCGGTGGACTAATGTCCTCACTTGGGCACGATAAATAAAAAGTTAATAAGCCTGGATCCCAACACTTCATATTTTAATGGAATTTAACTGCTCTATAGTCAAACATCAAGAAGCAATTGCTTTATCTACTTTGCCTGTAACACCCAACAGCCAGTAAATGCCTGATGAGGAAGGAGTAAACCTAAATTTAACAGATGAGAAAAGTGAAACCCAAAGAGCACAATCCAGGAGTTAGCAGCCCAGCCTGGACCTAAGCACAGGTATCCTGACTCCCACTCCAGGATGCTGATGTTTCCTTACCACCCAACATGGGTGGCGGATGTCTCTAGACACCAGAAACTGAGATACCAAATTCTAGGCCATGTAAGGAAGATTTTTGTCTTTAGCAGGAGCTTATAAAATCAAATGCTCTTAAGTTAAAAACAGTTAAGTGAAGAATGGTATAGGCAAACCCCTGTTACCGCTTAGAGGTAAGAACACCAGACCAGCGATCTGTCAGTCTACACTTTGACCCCTGTCATCCCAGCCTGTCCCTGCAAGATCCCAGCCAGGCAAGGGGAGCCAAATTACACAGTGCCTGCCCTGTGCCAGAAACTACACTGGGGGTGACGCACATTCTGTCATAGCTCCCTTTTGAGCTGTTAATATTCTCAATTTACAAAGAAGGCACAGAAGACTAAATAATAGACAGGATCTGAACCCAGCCTGAGGATATCCACCACTTCAGTCTGCCTCGTTGCTTCCTGAGAGCGGGAATCTTTGAAGCTGTGGTCAAGGATCCCTCCCTTGTTAGAAATATCTGGGGTGCTTGTGATAGCCAACATTTACTAAGCCCTTAGCATGTGTTCTTAGGCATTATTCTAAGTGAGAAAATTCATTTAATTCTCAGAGCCAGTCCACTGAGAGAAGTATACTATTATTATTCCCATTTTACAGAGTGAAAATCCAGGTACTGAAATGCACCCAGTAACCTGCTCAGTGTCACACAGCTTGTAAGGAGGGAGAACACGGCTTTGCCCTGCCAATATGCAAACTCCTGGGCCCCACTCTAGACAGAGAATCAGAATCTCTGGGGACAGGGTCCAGGAATCTACATTTTCAGGTCACACTGGTGCACAAAGAGGTCCCACAGCTCTCCAGGCCCAGGAATCTGTGATCCTCCTGTACACCAAAGTCTCACCTCTGACTTCCCTGCACTGTGGATTGTCAGGACCTTTGACGATAAAATCCAGCTCATCAGGTCCCAGGCCCATGGGTCTTTTTCTCCTGAGGACTGGAGAAGTTCTTTCAGGTTAGGTAACTTGCTGGCATCTGCAAGCTGAAGTGAGGAAAACTTCTGTTAGCAAGGATCCTCGGGAAAAATGATAGTAACCAGGCGCCCTCTAGTGGTAAGGCAAGCAACCTGCACTTCTTTCATGTTCCAAGGAATTCCTTAAGAGGGCAAAATGCGCAAGTCTGTGATCCCTTTCCAAATATTGCCCAACTCCTAACGCTCTGAACACTGGAGGGTTATATGTAACTCAAACTGGTACAAAATATAAACTGAAAGGCGTCCCTAGTGGCTCAGTGGTAAAGAATTCACCTGCCACTGCAGGAGATTTGGGTCTGATCCTTGGTCCGAAAGATACCAATGCCACTGAGCAACTAAGCCACAACCGCCAAGCCTGTGATCTAGAGCGGGGACCTGCAACTACTGACTCACACCCTAGAGCCCGTGCTTCACGGCCAGAAAAGTCACAGCAACGAGGAGCTCGAGCACTGCAACTAGAGAAAAGCCCATACAGCACAGCCAAGAATAAATAGATAAATAATTTTTAAAAACTTAACCTGAGCAGATGTGAAGTTCATTTCATCGAATTATCTCACTTTATGTTACTATTAACACAATGTCTTTTCCTGCAGGACTTTCAATACCTGGTAATGGGATGCACCCTACTGGAGATGTTACCAGAGAGTTGGACTGTGAAGAAAGCCGAGTGCTGAAAAATTGATGCTTTTGAACTGTGGTGTTGGAGAAGACTCTTGAGAGTCCCTTGGACTGAAAGGAGATCCAACCAGAAGATGGGGAAACAGTGGAAATAGTGTCAGACTTTATTTTTTTTGGCTCCAAAATCACTGCAGATGGTGACTGCAGCCAAGAAATTAAAAGACGCTTACTCCTTGGAAGAAAAATTATGATCAACCTAGAGAGCATATTGAAAAGCAGAGACATTACTTTGCCGACTAAGGTCCGTCTAGTCAAGGATATGGTTTTTCCAGTAGTCATGTATGGATGTGAGAGTTGGACTGTGAAGAAGGCTGAGCGCCGAAGAATTGATGCTTTTGAACTGTGGTGTTGGAGGGGACTCTTGAGAGTCCCTTGGACTGCAAGGAGATCCAACCAGTCCATTCTGAAGGAGATCAGCCCTGGGATTTCTTTGGAGGGAATGATGCTAAAGCTGAAACTCCAGTACTTTGGCCACCTCATGCGAAGAGTTGACTCACTGGAAAAGACTCTGATGCTGGGAGGGGTTGGGGGCAGGAGGAGAAGGGGACATCAGAGGACGAGATGGCTGGATGGCATGACTGACTTGATGGACGTGAGTCTGAGTGAACTCTGGGAGTTGGTGATGGACAGGGAGGCTTGGCGTGCTGCAATTCATGGGGTCGCAAAGAGTTGGACACGACTGAGCGACTGAACTGAACTGAATGTATCAGATTCTGGATGACAACAACAGTGAACTGCAAAGTAAGAAATAAACAACTATTAATATTAAATGAGTAACAAACTGGTTGTAGAACACTGCAGTAGTATTTATAAAATGGGAGGGCCCAATCAATCACATCCCACACAAAGGCACCCAGTCTCTGCACCGCAACAGAAACAAATGTTATACAAGACCTAACCCCTGAAGTCATCTTGACTTCTCCCTTTAGCATCCTCCACACTGAACTTTCCATATTGGGCTTCCCGGGTGGTTCAGCTGGTAAAGAATCTGTGCAATGCGAGAGACCCCAGGTTGATCCCTGGGTCAAGAAGATCCCGTGGAGAAGGGAACGGCAACCAACCCCTGTATTCTTGCCTGGAGAATCCCACAGACAGAGGAGCCTGGTGGGCTCCAGTCTGTGGGGTCACAAAGAGTTGCACACAATTGAGCAACTAACACACACACACAGAACTAGTTACCGATTTCTATCAGCTCTGCCTGCTTCACTCAACTATTAATCTCCTTCCCAATTACAGCTGCCTTAATTTCAATCTTTCCTGTTTCTTTCTCATATTAGCAGTTTGCTTCCTTAATGATGTCCCTTTCCAATATCTTTTCTGCTCTAATCCTCCTTCTACGTTATCAATTCTCCTTCTCAAGAGATGTTACTCATTTTCCAAAAGGGTACCACAGTACTTGCACTTCTGGCCAAGATAGAATCATGAGAACCACATTCATTATTCTGCTTAAGACACCCCAAAAATTCAAAGTGAAAATAAATGAAAAGCTGTTTGCAAGACAACAGACATATGCAAGAAGGAAGGAAGGACAGTGACTGGAAATACATAAGGTCCGATAACAGCCCATCTTACTATCATGAGGGAGTATCCGGGCTGCAGGGCACACAATACCAATCAAAAGAAACAAACTAAAATTTTCAGCAGACTTTTTATAGCTGTTGTATAGTTCTGTGTATTCTTGCCACCTTTTCTTAATATCTTCTGATTCCGTTAGGTTCATATCATTTCTGTCCTTTTATTGTGCCCATCTTTGCATGAAATGTTCCCTTGGTATCTCTAATTTTCGTGAAGAGATCTCTCTCCTCTCTCCTATTCCTTTGTTTTTGTCTATTTCTTTGCATTGATCACGGAGGAAGGTTTTCTTATCTCTCCTTGCTATTCTTTGGAACTCTGCATTCAGATGAGTATATCTTTCTTTTTCTCTTTTGCCTTCTCTTCTCAGCTATTTGTAAGGCCTCCTCAGACAACCATTTTGCCTTTTTGCATTTTTCCAGGGGATGGCCTCCTAACAATGTCACAAACCTCCATCCACAGCTCTTCAGGTACTGTGTCTATCAGATCTAATCCTTGAATCTATTTGTCACTTCCACTGTATAATTATAACAGATTTGATTTAAATCATACCTGAATAGTCTAGTGGTTTTCCCTACTTTCTTTAATTCAAGTCTGAATTTGGCAAAAAGGAGGTTAATGATCTGAGCCACAGTCAGCTCCCAGTCTTATTTTTCCTGACTATATCGAGCTTCTCCATCTTCGGCTGCAAAGAATATAATCAATCTGATTTCAGTGTTGACCACCTGGTGATGTCCATGTGCAGAGTCTTTTCTTATGTCACTGGAAGAGGGTGTTTGCTACGACCAGTGCAATCACTTGGCAAAACTCTGTTAGCCTTTGCCTTGCTCATTTTGTATATACAACTAGAGAACTATACAAAAAAGAGCTTAATGAACCAGATAACCCCGATGGTGTGATCACTCACCTACAGCCAGACATCCTGGAGTCCAAAGTCAAGAGGGCCTTAGGAAACATCATTATGAACAAAGCTACTGGAGATGACGGAATTCCAGTTGAGCTATTTCAAGTCCTAAAAGATGATGCTATGGAAGTGCTGAACTCAGTATGCCAGCAAATTTGGAAAACTCAGCAGTGGCCAAGGACTGGAAAAGGTCAGTTTTCATTCTAATCCCAAAGAAAGGCAATACCAAAGAATGTTCAAACTACCTCATGATTGCACTCATATCAAGAACTATCAAAGTCATGCTCAAAATTCTCCAAGCAAGGCTTCAGCAGTATGTGAAGTGAGAACTTCCAGATGTTCAAACTGGATTTAGAAAAGGCAGAGGAACCAGAGATCAAATGACCAACATCCGTTGATCATAGAAAAAGCAAGAGAGTCCCCCAAAAACATCTATTTCTGCTTTACTGACTATATCAAGGCCTTTGACTGTGTGGATCACAACAAACTGTGGAAAATTCTGAAAGAGATGGGAATAGCAGACCACCTGACCTGCCTCCTAAGAAATCTGTGTGCAGGTCAAGAACAAACATTTAGAACTGAACATGGAACAATGGACTGTTTCCAAATCGGGAAAGGAGTACATCAAGGCTATATATATCGTCACCCTGCTTATTTAACTTATATGCAGAGTACATCATGCGAAATGCTGGGCCAGATGAAGCACAAGCTGGAATCAAGATTGCTGGGAGAAATATCAATAACCTCAGATATGCAGATGACACCACCCTTATGGCAGAAAGCGAAGAGGAACTGAAGAGCCTCTTGATGAAAGTTAAAGAAGAGAGTTAAAAAGCTGGTTTAAAATTCAACATTCAAAAAACTAAGATCCTGGCATCGCGGTCCCATCACTTCATGGCAAATAGATGGGCAAACAGTGTCAGACTTTATTTTCTTGGGCTCCAAAATCACTGCAGATGGTGACTGCAGCCATGAAATTAAAAGACACTTGCTCACTGGAAGAAAACCTATGACCAATCTAGATAGCATATTAAAAAGCAGAGATATTACTTTCCCGACAAACGTCCATCTAGTCAAAGCTATGGTTTTTCAAGTGGCCAGGTACAGATGTGAGAGTTGGACTGTAAAGAAAGCTGAGTGCCAAAGAATTGATGCTCTGAACTGTGGTGTTGGAAAAGACTCTTGAGAGTCCCTTGGACTACAAGGAGATCCAACCGGTTTATCCTAAAGGAAATCAGTCCTCAATATTCATTGGAAGGACTGATGATGAAGCTGAAACTCCAATCATTTTACCACCTGATGAGAAGAACTGACTCACTGGAAAAGACCTTGATGCTGGGAAAGACTGAAGGCAGGATGAGAAGGGGACAACAGGGGATGAGATGGTTGGATGATATCACCAACTTGATGGACATGAGTTCGAGCATGCTCTGGGAGTTGGTGATAGACAGGGAGGCCTGGCGTGCTGCAGTCCATGGGGTCGCACAAAATGAGTCGGACGCGAATGAGTGACTGCACTGAACTGACCTTGTACAAACTGACAAACTGATTCTGAAATTCATGTGGAAATACAAGGACCTAGAACAGCTGAAAGAACTGTAAAAATGACAAAGATGGAGGACTGACACTAGCCAATCTCAAGACTTGTGATAAAGCCTTAGTAATCCAGGTAGCATGGTACTGGGATAAAGACAGGCCAGAAGAATAAAATAGAGTCAAGAAGTAACAACACACAAGATATATGCACAATTGATCTGACAAAGAAGCAAAGAGAAGTGGAGAAAGGATAGTCATTTCAACAAGCGATGCTGAGACAACTGTCTATCATACGCAAAAAGAAAAAACAATAATCTTTGTTTTTGATCTATACCTCCTACCTTGCACCATACACAAAATTTTAATCAGAATGGACTGCAGACTTAAATGTAAAACATAAAACCATAAACTTCTAGAAAAAATTGGAAAATTTTTGCAAACTTGGGTTAGACAAAGATTTCTTGGATACAAAACCAAAAGCACAATCCATAAAGGAGCAAATGGATAAGCTGGAGTCATCAAAATGTACAACTTCTACCCGTGAAATACTGTTAGGAGTGAGATGGGGAGAAGATATTCACAAGTCATATATCTGATAAAGAACTGTACTCAGAATATAAAAAGAACTCTCAAAACAAACAAACAAAAACAGCCCCAAACAACTGGAAACAATATCTGAATAGACACTTCAGGAGAGGTAGGACTTCACTAATAGCTTAGTTAGTAAAGAATCTGCCTGCAATGCAGGAGACCCCGGTTCGATTCCTGGGTCGGGAAGATCCGCTGGCAAAGCGACAGGCTACCCACTCCAGTATTCTTGGGCTTCCCTTGTGGCTCAGCTGGTCAAGAATCCACTTGCAATGCAGAAGACCTAAGTTCGATCCCTGGGTTGAGATCCCCTGGAGAAGGGAAAGGCTACCCACTCCAGTATTGTGGTTGGGAGAATTCCATACAGTCCATGGGGTTGCAAAGAGCTGGACACGACTAAGCAACTTTCACTTTCATGAGAGATGCATGCCAAAAAAAGCACATGAAAAGGTACTTGAGAGTACTGGTCATCCAGGAAATGCAAATTAAAACACTGTTGATGGCACAGTGGATAAGAATACACCTGCCAATGCACAGGACATGGGTTCGATCTCTGGTCCAGGAAGATCCCACATGGCTCAGAGCAACTAAGCCCATGCACCACAACTACTGAGTCCTCTTGCTGAAAGGGCCTGAGAGTAACAACTGCTGAGAGCCCATGTGCCTAGAGCCGTGCTCCACAAGAGAAGCCACCGCAGCGAGAAGGCCTCACTCTCTGCAACCAGAGAAAGCCCAAGCAAAGCGAAGACTCAGTGTACCCCAGAATAATACACGCAAATATCCCCTTAATCCACTCCACACATGAATTCCTAGTGTTCAGACAACTACATTACCAAAAAAGCACATTTAACCATATAATTTAAACCACATTGAATATAATTTAATTTTACCATAGTGACTCAGATGGGACTTCAATGTCTCTCACTGCTATCATTACGGTTTTACTAGTAAAGTATGGAAACATGAATCAACAGAAATCTTTTATGTAACAGATACCAAAGAAACCAGCTTTTAGTCTATAATTACCTCACCAGAGTATGATTGCTTTTCATTATAAATCGTTTTCTTGAATTCAGTGTTCTCAAAGTGTGGTTGTCTGACAAGCAGCATCAGCAATTCCCTAGAAAACTTGCTAGAAACACAAACTCTCAGGTCTGACACCAGATAACTAGCTGAATTGGAAATGCTGAGGTGGGGACCAGCAATCTGTATTTTAACAAGTCCTCAGGCTTCCCTGGTGGCTCAGCGGTGAAGGTGGCTTCACTGGGTCATGAAGATCCCCTGGAGAAGGGCATGGTAACCCGCCCCAGCATTCTTGCCTGCAGAATTCCATGGACAGAGGAGCCTGGCAGGTTACAGTCCATGGGGTTGCAAAGTGTCGTACACAACTGAGTGATTAACACTAAACACAAGGGGACTCTGAAGTCCAGTAAACTTTGAGATGCACTGTTCTTAGAAATCTTTTTTTGGCTGCACAGAGCAGCATGTAGGATCTTAGGTCCCTGACCAGGGATTGAACCCACACCTCTGGCAGTTGAAGTGCAGAGTCTTAACCACTGGGCCATCCGCGAAGTCCCAGAGGTACACTGTTCTAACATATGTTCTACAGTTAAAATGGTAAGTTGCTTTTCTCTGAGATACTTTCTGAATTCAAAGAATTTTAAGACAAAAAAGGAACTGTTACTTCAAATCTATGTTTTCAAAAATCTAGAACTCAGCCAGATGCTTTCCTATTTTTATACTCCTGAATTATTTTAGGCCTCTTTATTAGGCTAGAAAACCAGAACTGAATATAAGATCACATAAATAATACCTTCCACAAAAGCCTTTGTTTTAAAACAAACTTTCCGGCTTAAGTATCCTAGTCATTTACTAAAACATCTATTTTTGCAAGTGTATCCAACGTTCCTTCCAAATTTACTAGATTTGCTTCTAATTTCTGCCATAAATTGTCATCCCCCAGTGAACATCTTTGTAACTTTTAATCAGGTTCAACTATGTGGAATGGATTTTAAAAACAATGCCAGTTACAATTTTTTAAATTGTTTCATAAAGATATTTAAGAAACAGACAAAAGTAGAAATGGTCTTGAACTCAATCAGGACAACTGGGGCTCTTGGTAACTCGCTCAGAGACTTGGAGTTAATAACTTAATCTTTGGGTCTCAGTTCCCTTGTTTTAAGAGAGAACTGACGACCTTAAAGTTCATTTCAGGTCTAAAAGTCTATACATCTGTGATCTTACTCTTATGCTCCATGTACTGTACTTTTACATTAATGGGACACTGTCATATTATTTTAAGTATCATTTAACAGTTTTTAAATTGTTTTAGGATACATGCCTCTTCTTAGGGTTCAGGAATATCACTGTAACACCACTTCCTTGAGAGTTGAATAT
>SJYC01116665.1:0-16214 GCA_006408675.1 Madoqua kirkii | reverse complement strand
CAGACACCCAGCAACACCCATGGATCTCCTTAAAATGTAGATTTTGATTGGGTAGGTCTGGGGTGCGGCCCAACAAGCTGCATTTCTAACAAGCTCCAAGGTGATGCTGATTCTGCAGGCCCTCAACCACACTTTGGGTGGTAAGGGGCTGCAATTAATACAAAAGAGCCATCCCCGCCCACTTCCCACCCCTAGCAAGGGTGTGCAAGCTAATGGAGAACCAGGGCATGGTGTTTTCTAGGGGGAAAAACAAAACAAAAACCTTACGGCTGTGATGCCAGTGACAAGATTCTGTGTCAGTGATTCAGGAATGTGAACTGCACAACCTGAAGTTTGAGGGGGCTGATGGTCAAGGCTATTGGACATTCCAAGAATGCGACAGATTCTCTGACTTGAAAAGAGCTTAGGCAACTTTTTGCCCAAGAAACAGAATCAAAAACCCTCAGCCTGGGCAATCAGCACATACCCAGTGTGATTCCTCAAACATCTGATAAGCACCTCCCAGGCCAGGCACTGGGAATACAAAGAACTAATACAAAATCGAAAAGCTGAACACTGATAGAAATGTTCTCAAAACAAGGCACTTGAGAGATGATTTGGAATTTGAGGGGCTATGAAGTAATCAAACCGTATACTGCAGGCAGATTCCTATACTGGAGGTAGATTCTTTACCATCTGAGCCATCAGGGAAGACCATGAAAGAACAGGCCAGAGCCACCCTAAGCCACAGAGTGTGGCTCAGCAGGGGGCAGTCTCAGGAAAACAACTGTCAAGAAGTAATTTAAGCCAGAGCTCTAATTTTTGGAAACTGCAACAAGTGTGTTACAGGTGTTAGGACACCTCATAGTGTAGAGAAAATTAATTTTAAATGGCTGAAAATAATACACTGTTTCACATTACTTCCAAGTGCTTTTAGCCAAACAAATTAAAATGGGAGATGTTTTTCTAGTAGTTGTGACACAGGGCTCAGTTGCTCCGAGGCACACAGGATCTTCCCTGATCGGGGATGGAAAACGGGAGACTTTTAAAAGCTACAAACCTTCCTTCTCCAAGTAACCACAAAATGATCCAGAAGGCCGAGTCCAGATCTGACTCTCTTTTAAATGTTAACCTTTAAGTCAGAGAGACATAAGTCCAGATGCCAAGTTCTCTGCACCTTTTCTTTAACTCATGTAACACGTGGCAAAAGGAAACCTAAAGTGTGTTTATCTAAGAACATGCGCATGCCCCCAGAGGTCATGCCAGGCCCTGCCTGGTAAGAGGTTTCTCCTCAGAAAGCTCTTTCTGCCTAAAAGAAAACCAAGAATCTGCATGTCCTGTGCTAACTTCCCTCACTCTGGGGCCCCATAAGGAATGTTAACAGGTTGGGATGGTAAGAATCTGCGTTTTTTCAGTGGCCCCTGAGAGAAAGAGTGCACTGTCTAAAAATGGCCCCAAAATGAGCCCCACGCTCAGGACAATCTATCCCTTCAGAGGCAGCGGCTATTTGTCAATGCTCTCCTAAAGGATTACCAGTATGGGAGGAAGCGTATGCCTCAAACTGTGTGCACTAGTAGCTATGGAGAGGGATGTGGAACAGCGTGAGCTCCATAAGGGGCGCTTATACTTTATCATTTGGATTTTTTATAACAAGAATATAATCAAACATTACTTGTATAATTAAAATGAATTTTTTAAAAAGCATGAACAAATCAATGCATGAACAACTCCAAAGATCCCTCTGTGTTTACCCCATATCCATCAAAGTAACCTGATTCTGTTCTTGCAGAAAGAGAACATGCTGAGCATTCTGGTCCATTTGGATGTTTCTTGGAAAAAAATAATAAAGCGTATTGTGGGGCATCACCTCTGGTGAGTTTGGTCCCTCTGACCCCCGGTTTTTCTCTCTCTGCTTCTGAACAGATCCCTCTGTCACCCTGCCACCACAAGGGTCTTATACATCCTGGATGTCACTACTGCCCTCCCAGACCAAGGATAAAATCTACACATCTGGGCAGATCATGCACAGCCCTGCTTGGCCTCATCTTTTCCTATTCCCCACAAAAGTCACACGGAAGCACAGACTTGTCCTTCTTGATGAGATCCTGGTATTCTGCCCATCCTGCTGCTACCCCTGGAATACCCCTTTCCTCCTCTCAGCAACTCCAAATCCTCCATGTCCCTGGGGACTCAGCATGGTGTTGTAACTGCCCCTGGTTAGTACTGATTCCAGCCCACTGCCAAGGTGTAGAGTCCTGCTCTGGGCGTCTGTGTTGTATATAGGGCTTATCCCATAGAGTAACTGATCAGACTGTTAACCTCTCCTTGATTCTTTTAATTTTGTATACTTAGCACTTGGCCCACAGCAGGAACTCAGTATATATCCACTGACAAAACTGAAGAAAGGTTCATTCCCCAACACTCTGATAGCACAAATGCACAGAATTAAATATTTGAATTTGCAGAACAAACTGTGGGGGAAGTCAGTCTGCTTGCCTCTTTCTCCAACCTCCCATTCCCTGTACCCTGAAACCCCTATGCACTGTGGTCAAGATCTGAAGCCCCCTCAACACATCCCTAGCCTAAGCTGCAATGGACCAGGCAGGGGCGAGGAAGCTGGGCTGTTGCCCCTTGACCATCTAGGAGTGAAAACAGAAACGGTCAACCAATACTGACCACCTCATCAGAGATAATTTTAAACATCTGTTGATTCTAATCATGATCAACATTCTGTAAAAATGGCTCGTAATATTAAGAGATTTTCTAATGTTGAACTAATTTCACATTTCTGGTAAAAACCCAACCTATTAATTAATTATTCTTTTTATATATTGTTAATTTTAGGATCCTAATAGATGATCCCTATATTTATACTCTTCAGTGACATTGGCCTATAATTTTCTTGTATCATTCTTACTAGATTTAGTATCAAGATGACACTACCCTATTTTTCTACTCTGGAAGAATTTTTGCAAGACTGCAATTACTTAGTTCCTCAGTGATTGGCAGAATTCACCAATGAAACCACGGTAGGCCTGGAGTTTTTTCTGAGAGAAAACCTCTGAGTACAAACGCAATGTCTTTAAAGCCTATAGGCTTTTGATTTTGTATTTCTCAAGAGAAGCAAGTTTGGCAAGTTCGATTTTTCTAGGTAATTCCAAACATTTGGATTACAAAGATAACTAATATCTGGAAGGCTGACCCTGAGATGAACTCTGCAAGAAATTAAGTGCCTCCTGAATCGTCAAGAGAAATAACAGCTTACATGTGTACTGGACATATGTTACAATTTATAAAAGTACTGGCCACATATGACGTCATCTGAAGATGAGGTCCCGGTGGCTTTGATGACTTATGATGTCTCATTTGCAAAGGGATAGATAACTTCTTATTTAACAGAATCAGCTGATTCACTAGGAAATGCTATGGAGGCCTATGCAATTGTTGAATTTCTCACTTCATCTCGGGGAGTCACTTGGGAGTGTCAATATCTAGGGTGTTGGGAGCGTTCTGAGCTCCTGGAAACAAACCTTCCCCAAGACCAGGCTGGGGATAAGTGCGGAGCTGGCACCTTCACGAAACACGGGTTCCACATACAACGCGGCCCGGACGCAGTGCCGGGGGCGACGGGACACACTCACCAGAGCCTCGAAGTCCTTGCAGTCGTGGCGGGCATAGGACGCGGGGAAGGGCCGCAGCACTGAGTCTCGCTTGTAGCTCCGCAGGGCCGAGGCGAAGAAGCTGCAGCGCAGGTCGGCGGCCAACACGTCACGGCCTGCCGCCTCCCTGACGGCCGCCCACCCCGCGGGGGGCATCCCGAGGAGCCGCGCGTTGTCTGGGGAGACGCGCCGAGGTGCGGGGGCGGCGGGTGGGGGGTAGGCAGGGTCAAGCCTGCCGTCAGCGCGGGGCTGCGCCCGCGGACAACGGGCTGGAGGGGGTCGGGGTCCTTCGGCCGGGGACGAGCTAGGCGGAGAGAGGAGATGATAGGGTGGGAACGTGCCGATGAGTGTCTTCTGCGGGGGGCGCCGGGCCACTCGCCGCCCAGGGAGACGGACGGGTGAGGAGAGGGACCGGGCCGGGACGGCGGCCCAGCGCGAGGGGTGGGCCGGGGGATAATGGGGCCGGCCGGACGGGGATCCCGGACCTGGGGGAGGGGCTATGACATGGGTGAGACGACAGCGTCCCGACACGTGTCCTCTGAAGCGGCCTGGGGTGGGGGCACCCCCAGAAGGGACCGCGGCCCGAGCCCGCTCCCTACGCCGGGAGAAGCTGCGGCGCGGGGCCTTCCTGTCCCACCTTCGACCGGCGCCGTCGCAAGCCCCGGCACTCGCCCGGCTGCCCTCGGCGTTGCCTGCGTTCCGCCAGCTGTAAGGGATCGCTTGCCGCGCCGCGCCCGCCGAAAGGACTCCAGCGCCCCGCCGAACGCAGAGGCCTACCTGCCCTCGGCGCCGCAGCCGCCGGCGTCCCCGCCGAGCCTCGGGCAAGGCCTGGCGCTCCGCCCCGCCCAGCGAGGGCCCGCCCCTTCCCGCGTCCGCCTCCGCCCACTCCCCAGTGCTGGGAGCGTCGGCCCGCCTCTCGCTGCGTGGTCCCCGGCTAACCCGAGTGCTGCCCGGGTGGGGTCGCCCACGCTGCTGCGGGCCATCCTCCCTGAAGCCCCGAGTAGAAACTGACCCAGGCGCACTTTTGACCCACCGCGGGCTCTGCCTGCTGGTCTCGCCTGGAGAATTGCTGCTACCGCCTGCCTCCCTCTGGAATCATATCCCTCCAAAATGAGCTGATGCAGAAAGAGTCATTTAACACCCAGGGCAACTGGGTCTCAGAGGGCTGCCATGATTGCCCAAGGTTCCACAGCCAGATGCGTGAATCTGAGATTCTAAAAACCCAAAGACCTTTCCTCTGCTTTCAGAATTCGCTGCACTGCAAAAGTCTCTGGCTTCTCAGACAAGACCTTTGAGAGCCTCCAAGAAAGGGAGGCCCTGGAGACAAGTAATAGGGGTGGGCAGAGGGTAGATTGACCCAGTTCTGCAGGAGGGAAGGGACAGACCCCCATCCCCTCCACCAACTCACAACCCCAAAGATAACCTCCACATTTTGGCCTCATGGTCGCATGGAAATCTAAGCACAAGTGATGGCTAATTCCTACACCAAGAAGCCCCTCAACACCATGCCCACACTTTCGCACTCAAGCATCCTCCAAGGGAGGAACTTCCCAAACCTTCTCTATCCAGACTTAGTAGCACCCTGAACCCAGAGGAGAGGTCCTTGCTCTCATTTATGTATGACTTTGGGAGAAAGAGCAAGACTAGACCACCAGCCATCATATGATTTCCCAGGCTCACACTTCCAATCAGTGCTGGCTGCTCCCAGGAGTCTGCATCAAACCACATCAAACCTCTGGATGCTATGAGACCTGTACTGCTCCAGAAGCATCCTAAAGTGTCTGAGAGCGTTATGGTCTCAGAAAAAGTCAGTTCAGTCATGTCCAACTCTTTACGACCCCATGGACTACAGCACACCAGGCTTCCCTGACCATCACCAACTCCCGGAGCTTGCTCAAACTCATGTCCATCCAGTTGGTGATGCCATCCAACCATCTCATCCTCTGTCGTCCCCTTCTCCTCCTGCCTTCAATCTTTCCCAGCATCAGGGTCTTTTCAAATGAGTCAGTTTTTCAAATCAGGTGGCCAAAGTATTGGAGTTTCAGCTTCAGCATCAGTCCTTCCAATGAATATTCAAGACTGATATCCTTTAGGATTGACTGGTTGGATCTTCTTGCAGTACAAGAGACTCTCAAGAGTCTTCTACAGCACCACAGTTCAAGAGCATCAATTCTTCAGTGCTTCCTTTTCTTTATGGTCCAACTCTCACATCCATACATGACCACTGAAATAACCATAGCTTTGACTAGATAGATCTTTGTCAGCAGAGTAATGTCTCTGCTTTTTAATATGCTGTCTAGATTGGTCATAGCTTTTCTTCCAAGAAGCAAGCGTCTTTTAATTTCATGACTGCAGTCACTATCTGCAGTGATTTTGGAGCCTCCCCCAAAATAAAGTCTGTCATGGTTTCCATTGTTTCCCCATCTATTTACCACAAAGTGATGGAACTGGATGCCATGATCTTACTTTTCTGAACATTGAGTTTTAAGCCAACTTTTTCACTCTCCTCTTTCACTTTCATCAAGAGGCTGTTTAGTTCTTCCTTACTTTCTGCCATAGGGGTGGAGTCATCTGCCTATCTGAGGTTATTGATATTTCTCCTGACAAACTTGATTTCAGCTTGCGCTTTATCCAACCTGGCATTTTGCATGATGTACTCTGCATGTAAGTTAAATAAGCAGGGTGACAATGTACAGCCTTGTCGTACTCCTTTCCCAATTTGGAACCAGTTTATTACTCCATGTCCAATTCCAACTGTTGCTTCTTGACCTGCATACAGATTTCTCAGGAAGCAGGTAAGGTGGTCTGATGTCCCCATCTCTTGAAGAATTTTCCACAGTTTTTTGTGATCCACACAAAGTAGATGTTTTTCTGGAACTTTCTTGCTTTTTCAATAATCTAACAGATGTTGTCATTTGATCTCTGATTCCTCTGCCTTTTCTAAATCCAGCTTGAGCATCTGGAAGTTCACACTTCACGTACTGTTGAAGCCTGACTTGGAGAATTTTGAGCATTACTTTGCTGGTATGTGAGATGAGTGCAATTGTGTGGTAGTCTGAACATTCTTTGGCATTGCCTTTCTTTGGGATTGGAATGAAAACTGACCTTTTCCAGTCCTGTGGCCACTGCTGAGTTTTCGAAATTTGCTTGCATACTGAGTACAGCACTTTCACAACATCATCTTTTAAGATTTGAAATAGCTCAACTGGAATTCCATCGCCTTCACTAGCTTTATGGGTAGTCATGCTTTCTAAGGCCCACTTGACTTCACAATCCAGGATGTCTGACTCTAGGTGAGTGATCACACCATCATGATTATCTGGGTCATGAAGACCATTTTTGTATAGTTCTTCTGTGTATTCTTGCCACCTCTTCATAATATCTTCTGCTCTGTTAGGTCCTTTATTGTGTCCATCTTTGCATGAAGTGTTCCCTTGGTATCTCTAATTTTCTTGAAGAGATCTCTGATCTTTCCCATCCTATTGTTTTCCTCTATTTCTTTGCATTGATCGCTGAGGAAGGCTTTCTTATCTCTCCTTAGTAGTCTTTGGAACTCTGCATTCAAATGGGTATATCTTTCCTTTTCTCCTTTGCCTTTACCTTCTCTTCTTTTCTCAGCTATTTGTAAGCCCTCCTCAGACAATCATTTTTGCCTTTTTGCATTTGTTTTTCTTGAGGATAGTCTTGATCACAAACCTCCGTCCATAGTTCTCCAGGCAGAGACTATCAGATCTAATCCCTGAATCTTTTGTCACTTCCACTGTATAATCATAAGGGATCTGATTTAGGTCATGCCTAAATGGTCTAGTGGTTTTCCCTACTTTCTTCAATTTGAGTCTGAATTTTGCAATAAAGAGTTTATGATCTGAGCCACAGTCAGCTCCCAGTCTTGTTTTTGCTAACTGTATAGAGCTTCTCCACCTTTGACTGCAAAGAATATAATCAAACTGATTATATTATATCAAACTGATTATATTAATCAAACTGATGCTCTTATGTTGTTAGAAAAGGATGTTTGCTATGAACAGTTCTTCTCTTGGCAAAAATCTGTTAGCCTTTGCTCTGCTTCATTTTGTACTCCAAGGTCAAATTTGCCTGTTACTCCAGGTATCTCTTGACTTCCTACTTTTGCATGCCAGTCTCCTATGATGAAAAGGACATCTTTTGTGGTGGTGAGTTCTAGAAGGTCTTATAGGTCTTCATAGAATCATTCAGCTTCAGCTTCTTCAGCATTACTGGTTTGGGCATTGAATTACTGTCATATTGAATGGTTTGCCTTGGAAACGAACACAGATCATTCTGTCATTTTTGAGATTGCATCCAAGTACAGCATTTTGGACTCTTTTGTTGACTATGAGGACTACTCCATTTCTTCTAAGGGATTTTTACCCACAGTAGTAGATATAACGGTCAACTGAGTTAAATTTGCCCATTCCTGTCCATTTTAGTTCACTAATTCCTAAAATGTTGATATTCACTCTTGCCATCTATTGTTTGACCACTTCCAATTTGCCTTGATTCATGGACCTAACATTCCAGGTTCCTATGCAGTATGTATGGCTCTTTACAGCATTGGACATTACTTCCATCACCAGTCACATCCACAACTGGGCACTGTTTTTGCTTTGGCTCCGTCTCTTCATTCTTTCTAGAGTTATTTCTCCACTCTTCTCCACTAGTATATTAGGCACCTACTGACCTGGGGAGTTCATCTTTCAGTGTCTTATCTTTTTGCCTTTTCATACCATTCATGGAGTTCTCAAGGCAAGAATACTGAAGTGGTTTGCCATTCCCTTCTCCAGTGGACCATGTTTTGTTGGAACTCTCTACCATGACCCATCCATCTTTGGTGGCCCTACATGGCATGGCTCATAGTTTCATTGAGTTAGACAAGGCTGTGGGCCATGTGATCAGTTTGATTAGTTTTCTGTGATTGTGATTTTCATTCCAAAAAGACCCTTAGTGTCCTGAAAATCCTGGGAGCCTCATGGGACTCAGCATCTCTAACATGGCTGCCAAAGGTCAGACCCAGAAAGGCAGACCTGTTGCTGGGAGACGGGGGATCTGGGAACTACTGCTCTTCTTCACTGTGGACCCTTAGACAAGGCCACCTTACTGGCCTCAAGAATTGTTTGTTGGATGAATACCTGAAATTTGCTTTTTGCTGAGTATGCTATCTCATACATGAAATGAGAGTCGCACTGTTAATACCCATGTTCCAGGAGGTGTGGAAAGTTCTCTGAGGATGCCACTCTAGATAGACACTCTAGAGGCTGGGAGCTCTTAAGAGCAAGCTGGGTTATTTTTTTTTTAAGCAGCTTTATTGAAATATAATCCACAGCCCATACAATTCACATTTAAAGTGTTAAACAAGAGTTTTCAGTACATTTGCAGATATGTGCAACCATCACTCTCGTGAATTTAAAAACATTATCACCACATCAAAAAGAAATCCTATAGACTTAGGCTATCGCCACCCTGTGCTCTCAAGTGCCCCAGCCCTAAGCAGCCAGGAATCTGCTTTCTATCTCTTTAGGTTTGCCCATTCTGGCCCTTTCACACAATGGAGTCATATACTCTGTGGTGTTTTGTGACTTGTTCTTTCACTTAGAGTATGATGTTTTCAAAGTCCGTCCATGTGTAGCATGCATCAATACTTCATTCCTTTCTAGGGCTGAATGTTATTCCATTATCTGCATATGCCACCTTTTGTTTATCCTTTCATTAGTGAGCGGTCTTTTGGATTGCCGCTCCCTTTTGGCTGTTATGAGTAAGTGATGAGGCATTATTCTCTTGCTGCTTTCAAGATTCCCTGCTTGTCTTTGGCTTTGGGCATTTTTATTCAATACTGTGCTGTGTCTGTGCACCTCACTGACTTGTATTTTATTTGGAATCCATTAGATTCCTGAATGTGTAAATGGTTATTTTTATAATCTGGGACGTTTTCAGCTGTTATTTCTTCCAATGTTTTTTCTCTTCCTTTCTCTCGTCTCTTCTTCTGGTCCTGCCATTACACACATGTTGATGTGTTTAAGGTGTCCTGCATTTCTCTGAGGCTCTGGTAGTTTTCTTCAGTGTTTTCCTCTCTGTTCTTGGATTGCGTAATCTCTTTTAGTCTATCTTCAAATTTGCTGGTTCTTTCTTCTGTCAATTTACATCTACCACTGAGCCCTCTAGTGAAATTTTCATTTCAATTATCATACTTTTCAACTCCAGCATCCATTTGTTTCTTTTTGAATAATTTCTCTTTCATTTTGATCAATAAAGTAGTCTCTATTTGATATAACATTATCCTTTTTCCTTCCTTTCTTTCTTCAATCACTTCCTTTAGCTCTTTGAACATATTTATAAAGGTTACTTCGAAGGCTTTGCCTGTTAAACCCAGCCTCTGGTTGCTTTCACAAGCAGTTTTTGTTGACTGTTTTTCCCCCAGTGTGTGAGTCACACTTTCCTATTTCTTTGCATGTCTCATAGTTTTCTGTTGCAATCTCAAAGACAAGTTATCACCTGTGCTTCTGACCAACTAGCTGTAAATCGGAGGCTTCCATGTCCCCGTCCTTGGATTTGATTAATTTGCTGCAGTGGTTCACAGAATTCAGAAAAAGTTAACTTCCTAGAGTATAAAAATATAGAATCACATGAGGAGCCAAACGAAAGCGATGACAGGGCAAATATGTGGGGAGGGGCTTTCTCCATGCTCTTTCGGCCATTCCCCCAGCATCACTACGTGTTCAGCAACCCCAGAGTTCTCTGAACCCCATCCTTTTTGGACTTTTATGGAGGCCTCATTACTTAGGCATGGTTGATCCAATCATTGACCACTGGTGATTGATTCAACCCCTAGCCCCATCCCCTCTCTAGAGCTGATTAATGTCATCATATCAACAGTGATAAATTATGTTGATGTATAAAATTATGAAAATGGCAATATACCTGTGTAGACTTCCTCTCAGAAACATATTACCCTAGTCTGATCATGAGAAAGGGTTTCCCTAGTAGCTCAGTTAGTAAAGAATCCACCTGCAATGCAGGAGATGCAAGTTCAGTCCCTGGGTCAGGAAGATCCCCTGGAGAAGGAAATGGCAACCCATTCCAGTATCCTTGCCTGGGAAATCCCGTGGACAGAGGAGCCTGGTGGCCTATAGTCCATGGGGTTGCAAGAGTCGAACATGACTTAGCAACTAAACCACCACCACCACCAATTATGAGAAAACATCAGACAAATCCCATTGGGGGAGGGGGGTCTTCGCTGGTGGTCCAGTGGTTAAGGGTCCACACTCTGATGCAGAGGACATTGGTTTGATCCCTGGTCAGGAAGCTAAAACTGCTGTGGGGTAACTAAGACCATGCGCTTCAACTAGAGAGGCCCCATGCACTGCAAGGAACAGCCTGCACAACCGCACAAAGACCCAGTACAGCCACACACAAAAACACCAATAAAAGCAGAGTCTATGAAATATCAGTATACCTCAAAATTCAAAGGCATCAAAACAAGGAAAGTCTAAGAAACTCAGAGGCCAGAGGAACCTAAGGAGACATAACTACTAAATAAAATGTAGTATCCTGGGTAGGATCCTTGAACACAAAAAGGACATTAGATAAAAACCAAGGAAATCTGAATAAACTATGGACTATTGATTCATTAATTATAATAAATGTACCATATTGGTAACGTTAGTGATTGGGATGATGGGGTGTGGGGTACACAGAAACTCTGCATTATCTTCACAATTTTTCTTTAAAATTTTAAAATGTTTGAAACTTTTCTTACAAAATTAAGTCTACTTAAAAATCCATTGTTGCTAAATTGAGTTTAGGTTATACAGGCAGAGTTAATTTATGATACAAAATCTATGGGTAGGATTTCCCATATGTATATATTAAACGGGAAAGCTTATGATTAACTCAATATCCAACTACACTGCAAGAAGAAAAAAATGGAATCTACTAGGAGTACAATGCTATTAGCTTAATCAAAACAATTCCACCAAATAACTTTTGAGGTCCAGTACAAAATGAAGATGCAGGATCATTTTTCTCTTTATATATGTGCATGCTAAGTCACTTCAGTCATGTCCAACTCTTTGCAACCCTATAGACTGTAGCCCACCAGGCTCCTCTGTCCATGGGATTCTCCAGACAAGAATACTGGAGTGGGTTGCTATGCCCTCCTCCAGGGGATCTTTAGGACCCTGGGACCAAGCTGGCATTTCATGTCTCTTGTATTGGCAGGCAGGTTCTTTATCACTGGCGCCACCTGGGAAGCCCTTTTTCATATATATTTTATTCATTTATTTTTGGCTGCCCTGGATCTTCCTTGCAGTGGGCTGCTCATTGGATTGGCTCCTCTTGTTGCAGATCAGGCGCTCTAGGCACACTGGCTCCGTAACTGTAACTCAACTAATACTATAATACTAATAATGTCAACAACAAATTCTAACTGAAAATATCTATACTAGGCCCCCAAACTACAAACTATTAAGGGTAAAGTAAGTCTAACCAAAAAAATCTTGGTTATAAATTTATAAAACAGTATGAGGGACTTTCCTGGTGCCTTAGTTGATAAAAATCTGCCTGCCAGTGCCTGGGGCCTGGGTTCAGTCCCGGTCCAGGAAGATTCTACATGCCTTGGAGCAACTAAGCTTGAGCTCCAGAGCTTGTGAGCTGCAACTATTGAGCCTATGTGCCACAACTAATGAAGCCAGCGCCCCTAGGGCCTGTGCTCCGAAACCAGAGAATCCACGGTAATCAGAAGGCCAGACACCACAATGAAAAGTAGCCCCTGCTTTCCACACTAGTGAAAGCCTGTGCCAAAGCAACAACGCAGCAAAAAAAGGCATTTTTTTAAAATAAAATATTTTATTTAAAAAGCTAGATGAAAAGACATAAAAATAGATGTCAATGATGGGGAAGATTCACAATGCTCATGGATATGATACATGATGTTATATGATATCTAAATATAATCGAAAAGGTAATAAATTGGGGACTTCCCTGGTGGTCCAGTGGTTAAGACTTGCCATTCCAATGCAGGGGGGTGCAGGTTGGATTCTTGATCAAGGAGCTAAAATCCCACATGTCTTGGGTCAAAAACCCAAAAGATACAAAACAGAAGCAATATTGTAATAAACTCAATAAAGACTTTAAAAATGACCCACATCAAAATAAAGAAAAATATTTTAAAAGGTACCTTGCTGTCTCCCTCCCAGTTTAAGAAGAAAGATAGTGCCAACACCTTTGAAACTCTTGTGGTCCCTTCCCCAGTCACACTCCTCACTCCCTACTATAACCACTATTCTGGACTTCAGATTAACAATCACTTTGCTATCTATCCTCAACGCCCGCCCCCACCTCAACTATCAGAAAATTATTTTATTTAAAATATACCTCCCCCCCAAAAAAATCAAGGGCAACCAAGCCATGGCTTCAGCCCTTAAAGTTGGCCCAGAGCCGGGTTTGAATATGGTACTTTCCGAGGGGAAGGGCAATCACTCAGGCTCATTTGCATACCCACAATGCACTGCAAATAGTTTAATAGTTTTCGAGTTTAATAAAAAAATTTTACTTAGTTGAATTTTCTAAGTGTGAAAATATTATTTTCAGAATTGCTTGAGTAAATTTCCTCAGGTAGTAACTTTGGGGATTAAATAGTCACCATCAGTGTAATAGGAGTTGTAGTTACTGGAAAAACAAAGTATGAGAAAGGTTGTGTATACTCTGGTTTCTCTTTAAACCGTATAAATCTTTCGCCTTTTACTAAAGATTTCCGTGGAGAGAAACAGATCTGAGTCTTAAGCTAATTTTTTGTAAGCCTTGCTTGATGCGAGGCAGTTTTTTGTGGTCTAAAAAAAAGAACTGGGTTTATCTCATGGGGGCTTATAGAGTATCTTATTATACATTAGTTGTCAACAACAGATTAGCTATATGTATATACATACGACTTGGTATTTAAGTCTTGTGTATTTGCTTTTAACTGAGGTGCTCGTTTATTTCATCGAGTTAGTGAAAAGGAACAGGTGAAACTACTTTTATTAGTATAGCTTATTAGAAGCATATAGGTCCTTCAAGTATGTTCCCATAAACGTTGTTATATTAACATAATACATAAGTCATGTGGAGGTGCTTTTACAATATTTCATCTGTGCTGTGCTGTGCTGTGAAAATAAAGTCGCTCAGTCGTGTCCAACTCTTTGTGACCCCGTGGACTGTAGTCTACCAGGCTCCTCCGTCCATAGGATTTTCCAGGTGTTACTGCTGGAGTGGGTGCCCATTTTTTTCTCCAGGGGTTCTTCACGACTCAGGGATCGAGCTAAGATCTCCCGCATTGTAGACAGACGCTTTACCCCCTGAGCCATCAAGGAAGTCGAATGCTGTGCACAGAAGGGGACAATGTAGAGAACAAAATGGTGGTAGAGGACACGTAGAGAACGATGTCCACACGATGGACATGTGTTTGAGGAAGATGGTGAACAAGGAAGCCTGGTGTGCCGCAGCCTATGGGGTCGCAGTCAGACATGACAAAGCGAGAGAGCCTCCAGGAACTGAACCTCGGGCCCCAGGCTTCCCTGGTGGCTCAAACGGTTAAAGTGTCTGCCTGCAGACAGGGAGACCCGGGTTAGATCCCTCGGTTGGGAAAATCCCCTGGAGAAGGAAATGGCAACCCACTCCAGTACTCTTGCCTGGAAAATTCCGTGGACTGAGGAGCCTGGTCGCTTCTTCAGCAGTAAAAGCACCGCGTCTTAACCTCTAGATTGCCAGTTTCCAAAGTTAATCTTATTTAAAAGAGTACTTTCATAAAACTATTTTTTCTTTGAGCCACTATTTTGGAGTTACAGCCCTGTTATCGTTTATTTTCTTTGCTTAGTGTGATTCTTTAGCATTTGATGTTATTTATCTTGGGAAAAGCTGATAATTTTTCTCCACCTAAAGTATCTTTCCCGGCTAGCGCAGAGAATAAAGAGTCTGCCCGCAATGCGGGAGACCCAAGTTCGATCCCTGGGTCGGAAGATCCCCTGGAGAAGGAAATGACAACCCACTCCAGTATTCTTGCCTGGATAATTCCCTGAAAAGAAAAGACTGGCGGGCTACAGCCCATGCGGTCGCCGGACAGCACGCAGGTACTTGTGGCAGAATTGAGCACTAAAAGGGGAAGCAAGCGCCCCCTTGTGGCCAACACAGGCGGCAGTAGAAAGGAGAAAGGGACAAGAGCTGAGACCTAGAGGCCCAATTTACCTCATACAGGAGCGTGCTTCTCCACAGCAGAATCTGAAAGGATTAGGTGTTGCTCTAAGTCTCAGACCTGCCACTTGTAGCTGTGGCCTCTGGGATCCTGCCACAACAAAAAGGAACTAAGGAACAATCCACAAGAACAGGTAAGGCTGATTTAACATTGATCTCTTAATGTAGACCCTCACTGGAAGAGATTAGAGCAAAGCATTCTATATTAATTCCACAAATGCAGAAAAAGTATTGAATGAATTCAAATACCCATTCATTATACATTTAGGTGTGATGTTGCGGAGAAGACGCTTGAGAGTCCCTTGGACTGCAAGGAGATCAAACCAGTCCATCCTAAAGGAAATCAATCCTGAATATTCATCGGAAAGACTGATGCTGAAACTGAAGCTCCAATACTTTGGCCTCCTGATACGAAAAGCTGAGTCATTAGAAAGGCAATTTTTGCCTGATGCTGGCAAAAATTGAAGGAGAGAGTAGAAGGGGCCGACAGAGGATGAAATGATTGCATGGCATCACCAACTTGATGGACATAAGTTTGAGCAAGCTCCAGGAGATGGTGAAGGACAGGGAAGCCTGACATACTGCCATCCATGAGGTCATAAAGAGTTGAACAGGACTGAGCAACTGAACAACAATATAGATAAAATTTAACATTTGCCTAACCTAAGGAAGAATTTTAGCAACCAAAAACCTGGAGCAAACACCACATGTGACAGAAAGTGTTATAAATGTTCTCTTTAACTTTGATCAAAAAATTCCAATAAAGGTTTTTATGTTTTATATTTTTTAGCATGCCTTTTATCAATGTCTGATGATCTGATGTGGAGCTGATGTAATAATAATAGAAATAAAGTGCACAATAAGTGTAATGCGCTTGAATCATCATGAAACCATCCCCCACACTCCCAACCATGGAAAAAGTGTCTTCTATGAAACTGTTCCCAGTGTCAAACAGGTTGGGACTGCCACCTTTTATTACATATTAGTATGAATTGTTGACAGAAATGGAAATTCCAGGCACACTGTAAACAAACTGCTCCAGCCCCTCAAACCCCATATTTACAATCAGAGCTGTGTCCACGCTCTGGAGTCAAAAGTCCTGGAAACATCCATGGAGATTGGAATGGCTAAAAAACAAGTTAACCCTCCTTGTTCTCTAGCCAGTGAAGGCTGCCCAGGATACTTTCAGAATGAAGGAGACCAAAGGTCCCCCCCAGTCTAGGAGCAGAGAAACACTTTTCCTGTCCCCTCAGCGACTGAACCCCTGACCAAGCCCTGTGAGGTGTAACTATCATCACAGGGTGAGAACAGTGCACCTCCATGGTCTTTAACTCCCTG
>SJYC01116664.1:0-35079 GCA_006408675.1 Madoqua kirkii | reverse complement strand
AGTTAACCCTCCTTGTTCTCTAGCCAGTGAAGGCTGCCCAGGATACTTTCAGAATGAAGGAGACCAAAGGTCCCCCCCAGTCTAGGAGCAGAGAAACACTTTTCCTGTCCCCTCAGCGACTGAACCCCTGACCAAGCCCTGTGAGGTGTAACTATCATCACAGGGTGAGAACAGTGCACCTCCATGGGTCTTTAACTCCCTGTCACACTGTGAAATATGGAAGAACACAAAGGAGTCTCAAAACAAATGAATGAATGAATGGTGTGCATGAATCTCAGAAACAGGCTAAGTGAAGGAAGCTGGTCACAAAAAGCCACAGGTTGTATGCTTTCATTGGTGTGAAATGTCTAGAACAGGCACTTTAGAGACAGAACGTAGTTGGTATTTGGCAGAGGCTGGGGGATGGGAGAGCTGGGGAATAACTACTAATGGGAACTGTTTCTTTCTGAGGTTGATGAAAATGTTCTAAAACTAGATTGTGGGGAGTTTGCTGGCAGTTCAGTGGTGAGGACTCCCTGCCGCCACTACAGGAGGTGCAGGTTTCACCCCTGGTTAGGGAACCAAGATCCCACATGGTTCACAGGCCTGCCAAAACAAAACAAAAACACTATGTGTGCATGCCTGTCAAGTCAGTTCAGTCGTATCCGACTCTTTCCGACCCCATGGACCGTAGACTGCCAGGCTCCTCTGTCCATGGGATTCCCCTGGCAAGAATAGTGGAGTGGGTTGCCATTTGCTTCTCCAGGGGATCTTCCCGACCCAGGGATTGAGTCTCTCAAGCCTCCGGAATTGGCAGGCAGGTTTTTTACCACTAGCGCCACCGCCTTGTGGAGATGATCGCAGGATTCTGAATATGCTAAAAGCCACTTAGTTGTACACATTTAAACTGTGTGGTAAGTGGATTATATCCCCCCAAAGCTGTTTTCGACAAATTTAAATCAAATATAATGTCAAATATATTGTGAGCAGAAGAACTAGCAAACCAAACATGACAACTCAGTTATCAAAGTTGGGAAGTGGAATATTGACACGGCCTCCAGAAAAGAATCAAAAAGAACTGCAATTTCCTTTCACAAGACTTTCAGTTACCACAATCGTTAAGGAGTCTCTGTAGACTGTCAGAGCCCGTTCCTGAGCACTGCAGAGGAGAGTACAGCTCATGGGTTTGTTTGTTTCTTTCTTTTCTAAATAAGATGACACTCGAGGTCTGAAACTGAAGTAACAAGATTTCATCGCCACAAGTAGCATCAGGTGAGGAGGCGGGAAATCTGAAACCCAGCGCGGAAAGCAGCATTTTTTTTTTTTTTTTTTTTTTTGGCCTGCGCAGTTTGAGAGAACTTAATTCCCCTACCGGGAAAGGAACCAGCAGGGAGTGAAAGCTAGAGCCTAAACCACTGGACGCCCTGGGAACATCCAAAGGTCCAATTTTAAACAGGACACGGCTATGAATTTTTCTCAAACGGCAGAATATTCCAGAGTGTATATCTTGGACGTGCAAGGTACAAACAAAACACCTGTGCGCCCACTACGGAGTTCAAGAACAAGGAAATGGCCAAACTTTGAAAACCCTCAATCCACCGAAGGGAGGAACCACGGTCATGAATTTTGTGCCAGTCACTTGCTATGTTTTTTTTTTCTTTTTCAATTTAACAGCAAAGTCTGTAACAGAAATCAAACTCAGACATACACGTACACTAAACATCTGAAACCCGGGTCTCCGCTCGGTGCGGCATGTCGATGCCAGCCAACCAGCCCGCCGCCTCGCCCCCTAGCGCTGACACAGGGGCGCTGCGTGAAGACCTCTTTCCCAAGCGGAAAGGCCGCCCACTTGCCTTATTTGCATACCCCCGCGCACTGCACACCGTACAAATTTAAAAGTATAAAACTTCAAATTTTCTTTTACCTATGTTTTCTGAAATTAGACCGTTCTTTACAGAGTAATCTAGACATTTTTGTTCAGGCACTGGCTTATCGGTGTTAGCTAGTCACCCTTACTGACCTAGGAGTTTCTGTTACCCGAGCTGTGAATTACAAGTGTGTGAAGTATACTCTGGTTTCTCTTCAGATCGTATAAATCTTTCGCCTTTTACTAAAGATTTCCGTGGAGAGGAACAATTCTGAGTCTTAAACTAATTTTTTGAGGCCTTGTTTTGACAAGGCTACCTATATTTGTTAATGAAAGACTTGTAGTACTTATGTAGGATGAGTGTTTGTAGTAAGTGAGAGCAGGCAACTCAGTTCAGCAACTCAGTGGTGTTTGATTTTTTTGTGACTACGTACATCGCAACGCCATGTCCATAGAATCATTAATGCAAATTTTCAGTCGTTCTCTTTTTCTGTCTCTTATCTTTCCCAGCATCAGAGTCTTTTCTCATGAGGTGGCCGAAGTTTCAGCTTTAGCATCACTCTTTCAGAGTGGACTGGTTGGATCTCCTTGCAGTCCAACCGGTGCTCGAGTCTTCTCCAACACCACAGTTCAAAAGCATCAATTCTTCGGCGCTCTGCCTTCTTCACAGTCCAACTCTCACATCCATACATGACTACTGGAAAAACCTTAGCCTTGACTAGACAGATCTTAGTCGGCTAAGTAATGTCTCTGCTTTTGAATACGCTATCTAGGTTGGTCATAATTTTTCTTCCAAGGAGTAAGCGTCTTCTAATTTCATGGCTACAGTCACCATCTGCAGTGATTTTGGAGCCCCCCAAAATAAAGTCTGACACTGTTTCCACTGTTTCCCCATCTATTTCCCATGAAGTGATAGGACCAGATGCCATGATCTTGTTAAGGCGGATGTATTGCCTGTTGGTTCTAAGGATTACCTTAGTGCTTAAAGTGAAAATGTATGTGTTATTATTTTAAAATTCGCCAGTACCAGCAGGCCAGGACCCCTGTACATCACCATCTCCAGGAGTACACTCAAATCCATGTCCATCGAGTCGGTGATGCCATCCAGCCATCTCATTCTTTATTGTCTCCTTCTCCTGCCCCCAATCCCTCCCAGCATGAGTCTTTTCCAATGAGTCAACTCTTCGCATGAGGTGGCCAAAGTATTGGAGTTTCAGCTTTCGCATCAGTCCTTCCAAAGAACACCCAGGACTGATCTCCTGCAGTCCAAGGGACTCTCAAGAGCCTTTCCCAACACTATAGTTAAAAAGCATCAATTTTCCAGCGCTCAGCCTTCTTATGTAGTTCAGTTCTCACATCTATACAGGATTACTGGGCAAAGTATGTTTGACTAGTTGGACCTTTGTTGGCAAGGTTAGTGTCTCTGCCTTGTAATATGTTGTCTAGGTTAGTTATATCTTTTCTTCCAAGGAGCGAGCATCTTTTAATTTCATAGCTGCAGTTACCATCTGCAGTGATTTTGGAATCCACCCCCCCCCCACGCCAAAAAATTCTTGGCCTGCTTCCCTGTATATTTGCTCTGCAGTGATGAGACCAGATACTATGGTCTTAGTTTTCTGAACGTTGTTTTAAGCCAACTTTTTCACTCCTCTTTCACTTTCATCAAGAGACTCTTTAATTCTTCTTCACTTTCTGCCATAAGTGTGGTATCATCTGCATATCTGATGTTATTGATATTTCTGCCAACAATCTTGATTCCAGCTTGTGCTTCATCCAGTCCAGCATTTCTCATGATGCACTCTGCATATAAGTTAAATAAGCAAGGTGACAGTATACAGCCTTGACATATTCCTTTCCCAATTTGGAGCCAGTCTGTTGCTCCATGTCTAACTGTTGCTTCTTGACCTTCATACAGATTTCTCAGGAGGCAGGTAAGGTGGTCTGGTATTCCCATCTCTTGAAGAATTTTTCCACAGTTTGTTGTGATCTACACAGTCAAAGGCTTTGGCATAGTCAATAAGGCAGTAGATTTTCTCTGGAACTCTCTTGCTTTTTCGGTGATCCAATGGATGTTGGCAATTTGATCTCTGGTTCTTCTGCCTTTTCTAATCCAGCTTTTCTAATCAAAAGTGATTAATGTGAAAGCGTATGTTTGTTTTCCTAATTTACATGGCTTAATCTTCCTTGATGAGTAGTTATATGTGAAGTTGACGGGGGTTTTTATTATTTTAGGGGCTGGTTAGTTAAATAATTTCAGAAAAAAATGTGGTTATTGTTTTTTCTTTTGTATTAAGTTTGAAGTCCAGGGTGTATTTTATGATTGAAATGTTTTAATTGGGACTTTTAAATTTTTTATTTATTTTAATTGGAGGCTAATTACAATATCATATTGGTTTTGCCATACATCAACAAGAATCCACCACAGGTGTACACATGTTCCCCATCCTGAACCCCCCTTCCACCTCCCTCCCCGTACCATCCCTCTGGGTCATCCCAGTGCACCAGCCCTGCCTGAGCATCCTATATCTTGCATCGAACCTGGACTGGCGATTCGTTTCTTATATGATATTATACATGTTTCAATGCCATTCTCCCAAATCATCCCACCCTCTCCTTCTCCCACAGGGTCCAAAAGACTGTTCTATTTATATATCTGTGTCTCTTTTGCTTTCTCACATCTTTCTAAATTCCATATATATCCATTAGTATACTGTATTGGTATTTTTCTTTCTGACTTTCTTCACTCTGTATAATAGGCTCCAGTTTCATCCACCTCATTAGAACTGATTCAAATGCATTCTTTTTAATGACTGAGTAACACTCTATTGTGTATATATACCAAAGCTTTTTTATCCATTCATCTGCTGATGGACATTTAGGTTGCTTCCATGGCCTGGCTATTATAAACAGTGCTGTGATGAACATTGGGGTACACATGTCACTTTCAATTCTGATTTCCTTGGTGTGTATGCCCAGCAGTGGGATTGCTGGGTCATAAGGCAGTTCTATTTGCAGTTTTTTAAGGAATCTCCACATTGTTTTCCGTAGTGGCTGTACTAGTTTGCATTCCCACCAACAGTGTAAGAGGGTTCCCTTTCCTCCACACCCTCTCCAGCATTTATTGCTTGTAGACTTCTGAATCGCAGCCATTCTGACTGGCGTGAAATGGTACCTCATTGTGGTTTTGATTTGCATTTCTCCCATAATGAGTGATGTTGAGCATCTTTTCATGTGTTTGTTAGCCATCTGTATGTCTTCTTTGGAGAAATGTCTATTTAGTTCTTTGGCCCATTTTTTGATTGGGTTGTTTATTTTTTTGGAATTGAGCTGCAGGAGTTGCTTGTATATTTTTGAAATTAGCTGTTTGTCAGTTGCTTCGTTTGCTATTATTTTCTCCCATTCTGAAGGCTGTCTTTTCACCTAGCTCATAGTTGGGAATAAATCTTTCGCCTTTTACTAAAGATTTCCGTGGAGAGGAACAATTCTGAGTCTTAAACTAATTTTTTGAGGCCTTGTTTTGACAAGGCTACCTATATTTGTTAATGAAAGACTTGTAGTACTTATGTAGGATGAGTGTTTGTAGTAAGTGAGAGCAGGCAACTCAGTTCAGCAACTCAGTGGTGTTTGATTTTTTTGTGACTACGTACATCGCAACGCCATGTCCATAGAATCATTAATGCAAATTTTCAGTCGTTCTCTTTTTCTGTCTCTTATCTTTCCCAGCATCAGAGTCTTTTCTCATGAGGTGGCCGAAGTTTCAACTTTAGCATCACTCTTTCAGAGTGGACTGGTTGGATCTCCTTGCAGTCCAACCGGTGCTCGAGTCTTCTCCAACACCACAGTTCAAAAGCATCAATTCTTCGGCGCTCTGCCTTCTTCACAGTCCAACTCTCACATCCATACATGACTACTGGAAAAACCTTAGCCTTGACTAGACAGATCTTAGTCGGCTAAGTAATGTCTCTGCTTTTGAATACGCTATCTAGGTTGGGCATAATTTTTCTTCCAAGGAGTAAGGGTCTTCTAATTTCATGGCTACAGTCACCATCTGCAGTGATTTTGGAGCCCCCAAAAACAAAGTCTGACACTGTTTCCACTGTTTCCCCATCTATTTCCCATGAAGTGATAGGACCAGATGCCATGATCTTGTTAAGGCGGATGTTTTGCCTGTTGGTTCTAAGGATTACCTTAGTGCTTAAAGTGAAAATGTATGTGTTATTATTTTAAAATTAGCCAGTACCAGCAGGCCAGGACCCCTGTACATCACCATCTCCAGGAGTACACTCAAATCCATGTCCATTGAGTCGGTGATGCCATCCAGCCATCTCATTCTTTATTGTCTCTTTCTCCTGCCCCCAATCCCTCCCAGCATGAGTCTTTTCCAATGAGTCAACTCTTCGCATGAGGTGGCCAAAGTATTGGAGTTTCAGCTTTCGCATCAGTCCTTCCAAAGAACACCCAGGACTGATCTCCTGCAGTCCAAGGGACTCTCAAGAGCCTTTCCCAACACTATAGTTAAAAAGCATCAATTTTCCAGCGCTCAGCCTTCTTATGTAGTTCAGTTCTCACATCTATACAGGATTACTGGGCAAAGTATGTTTGACTAGTTGGACCTTTGTTGGCAAGGTTAGTGTCTCTGCCTTGTAATATGTTGTCTAGGTTAGTTATATCTTTTCTTCCAAGGAGCGAGCATCTTTTAATTTCATAGCTGCAGTTACCATCTGCAGTGATTTTGGAATCCACCCCCCACCACGCCAAAAAATTCTTGGACTGCTTCCCTGTATATTTGCTCTGCAGTGATGAGACCAGATACTATGGTCTTAGTTTTCTGAACGTTGTTTTAAGCCAACTTTTTCACTCCTCTTTCACTTTCATCAAGAGACTCTAATTCTTCTTCACTTTCTGCCATAAGTGTGGTATCATCTGCATATCTGATGTTATTGATATTTCTGCCAACAATCTTGATTCCAGCTTGTGCTTCATCCAGTCCAGCATTTCTCATGATGCACTCTGCATATAAGTTAAATAAGCAAGGTGACAGTATACAGCCTTGACATATTCCTTTCCCAATTTGGAGCCAGTCTGTTGCTCCATGTCTAACTGTTGCTTCTTGACCTTCATACAGATTTCTCAGGAGGCAGGTAAGGTGGTCTGGTATTCCCATCTCTTGAAGAATTTTTCCACAGTTTGTTGTGATCTACACAGTCAAAGGCTTTGGCATAGTCAATAAGGCAGTAGATGTTTCTCTGGAACTCTCTTGCTTTTTCGGTGATCCAATGGATGTTGGCAATTTGATCTCTGGTTCTTCTGCCTTTTCTAATCCAGCTTTTCTAATCAAAAGTGATTAATGTGAAAGCGTATGTTTGTTTTCCTAATTTACATGGCTTAATCTTCCTTGATGAGTAGTTATATGTGAAGTTGACGGGGGTTTTTATTATTTTAGGGGCTGGTTAGTTAAATAATTTCAGAAAAAAATGTGGTTATTGTTTTTTCTTTTGTATTAAGTTTGAAGTCCAGGGTGTATTTTATGATTGAAATGTTTTAATTGGGACTTTTAAATTTTTTATTTATTTTAATTGGAGGCTAATTACAATATCATATTGGTTTTGCCATACATCAACAAGAATCCACCACAGGTGTACACATGTTCCCCATCCTGAACCCCCCTTCCACCTCCCTCCCCGTACCATCCCTCTGGGTCATCCCAGTGCACCAGCCCTGCCTGAGCATCCTATATCTTGCATCGAACCTGGACTGGCGATTCGTTTCTTATATGATATTATACATGTTTCAATGCCATTCTCCCAAATCATCCCACCCTCTCCTTCTCCCACAGGGTCCAAAAGACTGTTCTATTTATATATCTGTGTCTCTTTTGCTTTCTCACATCTTTCTAAATTCCATATATATCCATTAGTATACTGTATTGGTATTTTTCTTTCTGACTTTCTTCACTCTGTATAATAGGCTCCAGTTTCATCCACCTCATTAGAACTGATTCAAATGCATTCTTTTTAATGACTGAGTAACACTCTATTGTGTATATATACCAAAGCTTTTTTATCCATTCATCTGCTGATGGACATTTAGGTTGCTTCCATGGCCTGGCTATTATAAACAGTGCTGTGATGAACATTGGGGTACACATGTCACTTTCAATTCTGATTTCCTTGGTGTGTATGCCCAGCAGTGGGATTGCTGGGTCATAAGGCAGTTCTATTTGCAGTTTTTTAAGGAATCTCCACATTGTTTTCCGTAGTGGCTGTACTAGTTTGCATTCCCACCAACAGTGTAAGAGGGTTCCCTTTCCTCCACACCCTCTCCAGCATTTATTGCTTGTAGACTTCTGAATCGCAGCCATTCTGACTGGCGTGAAATGGTACCTCATTGTGGTTTTGATTTGCATTTCTCCCATAATGAGTGATGTTGAGCATCTTTTCATGTGTTTGTTAGCCATCTGTATGTCTTCTTTGGAGAAATGTCTATTTAGTTCTTTGGCCCATTTTTTGATTGGGTTGTTTATTTTTTTGGAATTGAGCTGCAGGAGTTGCTTGTATATTTTTGAAATTAGCTGTTTGTCAGTTGCTTCGTTTGCTATTATTTTCTCCCATTCTGAAGGCTGTCTTTTCACCTAGCTCATAGTTGGGACTTTTGTTTTTAAAACGCTCAACCAGATTGTAACTAAAAAGAAACCAGCTCACAGTATAATAGACTATAGATTTTATTCTCCCTTCATGGCTTTAAGCTGGATTGTCTGTTTTACTTATTACAGGTTTGGTTATTAGAATAATGTTTTTCTTGTCGAGACTGTGTAAGGCTTTCTTTCCCTAAGAATGAAATGGAGTCACAAACTTCTTAGGGCAGGCAGGTATAATAATTTGTCCCCAAAGTGAGTGTACCCACTTATACTTCCACCAATGGCCTATGCATATTCCCATTGTTTCTCAGCCTTACTGGTCCTTGGTATATTCAGGCTTTAAATTTCACCCATCTGGTAGTCATAAAGTTATTATATCTTAGCTTTAATGTACATTTCTTTAATTACTAATGAGGTTGGACATCTTTTTAAAGACGTCTTGGCCATTCATGGCATCTCTTCTATGAAAGGCATGTACTTGTCTTTTGCTGCAATGTCATTTTCTAAGTGGTTGTAGTTTTTAATACAGACTCTAGAGACTTTATTTTTTAAGCAAGACTTTTGTTTTTATTTATTTATGGCTGCACTGGGTCTTCATTGCACTTGGGCTTTCCCTAGTTGCTGTGAGCAGGGGGCTACTCTCTAGTTGCAGCTTCTGACTGCGGTGGCTTCTCTCATTGCAGAGCACTGACTTCAGGCATGCTGGCTTTAGATGTTGTGAATTGCAGGCTCTAGAGCACAGGCTGAGTAGTTGTGGCACACAAGCTTAGTTGCCCTGTGGCATGTGGAATCTTCCCACATCAGGGATGGAACCTGAGCCCCTGCATTGGCAGGCAGATTCTTAACCACTGGGTCACCAGGGAAACCCTCCAGAGTCCAAATACATATTCTTTGCTGGTTATGTGGTGCATTTTCCTTCTCCCAGGTTAAGGCTTCCCTGTCCAATTTTTAGTCTCTTCTGGTGAACTGGTCTAAATTTTAATATTGTCAGATTGATCTTATTTAAAAAACTGTATTCTGATTTTGTGCTTTTGTGTGTGTGTTTAATAATTCATTGCCTTGAGTTATTAAACTCTATATCTTTATATTTTTATTATACATATATAATTTTTTTCTCTTTTCTTTTTGGCCATACTGCACCATACACAGAATTTCCTCTGTGTGCTGTGCTTAGTTGCTCAGTCATGTCCAATGCCTCGTGACCCCACGGACTATGGGCCGCCAGACTCCTCTCTCCATAGAGATTCTCTGGGCAAGAATACTGGAGTGGTTTGCCATCCCCTCCTCCAGGGGATTGTCCCAACTCAGGGACTGAACCCAGGCTTCCTGCAGTGCAGGCAGATTCTTTACCATCTGAGCCACCAGGGCAGTACGGAACTTCCTCTTCCAGGAATTAAACCTGTGCCCCCTGCGGTGGAGGTGTGGAGTCAACCACTGGACCACCAAGGAAGTCCTATATCTTTTAAAGTTACACTTTTCATATTTAAGTTCTTGATTCATCTGGAACTGAATTTTTGTGCAGTAAGTCCTCTACACATGAGCCTTTAAGTTGTGAACTTTCAAATGCAAACGTGTGTTCACATGTCCAGTCATATAAGTTAGCTCACGTGTCTGGTGTACACGTCAAGTGTGTGCATCCTCTACAAATGGTTGTGCTTCTGTGTACCTTACTGTATGGTGCTATATAGAGTACAGTAGTACAGTAGCTTTATTTCAAGCCCAGGATGTCTGGAAGCAAATGTAACAGCAGTGGTGATGTAGCTGGTACTAGCATACTACTAGTGTAGAGGTAGTATATAATCTCTGTGAGATTAAAAATGTTTTCTTTATTTTTTTATGTATTATTCATGTGAAAAATGTTATAAACCTATATGCTGCTGCTGCTGCTAAGTCACTTCTGTGGTACAGTACTATATAGCCAGCTGTGCTAGCTGGGCACCTAGGCTAACTTTGTTGGATTTATGAACACACTGGACGTAAACCAATGAGCTCTCAGAATGGAACTCATTTGTATGTAAGGGACTTACATGGTGTGGAGTGCGGGTCATTTTCATTTCCAACAGTCACCCAGCACTGTTTATTTGTTGCTGTCTCTTTCCCCACTGATCTGCAGTGTCAGCTCTGACAGACATCAGCTTTCCTTACAAGAGTGGGAATGTTTCTGTGCTCACTATTTTTTTCTTCAAACCACTCTGTTGCCGTGTGATTGACCTACAAAGAACTGCACATGTTTAAGGTGTACAACCTGATGAGTCTGGTGTTAAGTACAGACCCATGAAATCGTTACCACAATCAACGTCATAAACACTCTGGGCTCTCCATTCTGTTCTGTGGGTCTAACTTATCTATCCCTGAGCTAATATCCCACGTCTTAATTCCTGTGGATTTATAATAAGACTTGAAAGTGGTAGGCTTAATCCCTCACTTTTGGTTTTCTTTTCAGGAGTCACTTGGCTATCCTTTGTTCTTCCAAAAATGTTTAGAATAGCTTTCTGATTGCCATGAAAATTCCTACTGGGGATTTCTCTGATGCTCCTGTGGTTAAGACTTCTGCCAATGCAAGGAAGGGATGCAGGTTTCTATCCTTGGTGGTAAGCTAAGATTCCACATACCTCGTGGCAAAAAAAAAAAAAAAAAAAAAAAAAAAACAGAAGGCATATTATAACAAATTCAATAAAGACAAAAAATGGTCCACATTTTTAAAAATCTTAAAAAAAAGAAAATCCTTTAGATCTGAATGTATTTATTTAATTACATACATTACTTATTGCTTAAGTAATGTATTTAAATAAATAAGTTATTTATTTTTGGCCATTCTGCCTGGATGTGAGATCTTAGTTCCCCAACCAGGAATCAAGCCCCAGCCCTTGGCATGGAGTCCTAACCACTGGACCACCAAGGAGTTTTCATAATTTGAATTTACTATCTAACCACACAATTTTTTAAAACTTTTTTTCTGATATTTTTTCTCTTTTATTATTGAACAGTTAGCATATACAACGTTGAATTTATATAATATGAAGTAGAAATGATAGTGGACCTCTTTTTCTTATGCCTGATCTTAAAAGAAATGCTTTTAAATATCTCTCCATTGAATATGATGTTTCTTTTAACTTATCGAGTATTTGCTTATACTCTGTTTACTTAGTTTTGCTGCATCTATTAGGATGGTCATGTTTTTCTCTTTTAAATTGTTAATGTGGTGCGTGATATTGATTGATTTCCAAATGTTGAGCCAATTTTGCATTTCTGGGATAAATTTGTCTTAGGCTGCTATGACAAAATACTATAAACTGAGTGACAACTGAGACTTCTTTCTCATAGTTCTGGAGGTTGTAAGTCTGGAGTCGGGTCTGGTTCTGGTAAGGGCTCTCCTCCAGACTGCAGACTGTTGACTTCTTGTATCCTCAAAGGGCAGAAAAGGGAGCCAGCTAGCACTCTGGCCTCTTCTTATTTATAAGGGCACTAATCCCATCTACCCTCATGGCCTACTTACTCTCAAAGTCCCCATCTCCTAATTCATCACACTGGGTTTAGGGTTTCAACATATGAATTCGGTGGGAGAGGACACAGACTTTCAGCCCACTGGAAAACCCAACTTGGTTATATTATTACTTTATTTATTTTAATTTTTATTGCTTTTTAAATTTTTATTTAATTTTTATTGCTTTACAATGTTGTATTAGTTTCTACCCTACAGTAAAGGGGATCATTATACATGTATGTATACATATATTTTTGCTGTTCAGTTGTTCAGTCATGTCTGACTTTTTGTGACTCCATGGACTGCAGCATGCAAGGCTTCCCTGCTGCTGCTGCTGCTAACTCACTTCAGTCGTGTCCGACTGTGTGACCCCACAGATGGTAGCCCACCAGGCTCCCCCGTCCCTGGGATTCTCCAGGCAAGAACAGTGGAGTGGGTTGCCATTTCCTTCTCCAATGCATGAAAGTAAAGTGGCTCGGTCATATCCGACTCTTTGCAACCCCCTGGACTGTAGCCTACCAGGCTCCTCCATCCATGGGATTTTCCAGGCCAGAGTACTGGAGTGAGGTGCCGTCGCCTTCTCTGCAAGGCTTCCCTGTCCTTCACCAGTTCCTGGAGCTTGCTCAAACTCATGACCATTGAATCGGTAATACTATCCAACCATCTCATCCTCTGTCGTTCCCTTCTCTTCCCACCTTCAATTTTTCCCAGCATCAGAGTCTTTTCTAAAAGGTCAGCTCTTTGCATCACAGCCAAAGTATTGGAGCTTCAGCTTCAGCATCCGTCCTCCCAGTGGGTATTCAAGATTGATTTCCTTTAGGACTGACTGGTTTGATCTCCTTGGAGTCCAGGGAACTCTCAAGAGTCTTTGCCAGCAACACAGTTCAAAAGCTGTGATGTGTATATATATACACACGTGTGTATATGTATATATAACACCACTCTTTGTTTGTATTTCCTTCTCATTTAGGACACCATTTAGCATCAAAACTGGAGTTCCCTGTGCTATGCAGTCAGGTTTGCATTAGTTATCTATTATCTATTTTTTTTAATTGAGATATATTTGATTTATAATATTATATTAGTTTCAGGTGTATAAGATAGTGATTCACATTTTATAGATTCAAGTTACAATAAAATATTGGCTACATCCCCTGTTCTGTACAATATATCCTTGGTACTTACTTATTCATTTTATACACAGTAGTTTGTACCTGTTAATCCTCTACCCCTGCCTTGCCCACCTCCTTTCCCTGTCCCCATTGGTTACCGCTACTTTATTCTCTCAGTCCTGGGTGTTCACTGGAAGGACTGATGTTGAAGGTGAAAGTCCAATACTTTGGCCACCTAATGTGAAGAGCTCACTCATTTAGAAAGACCTTGATGTTGGGAAAGATTGAAGGCAGAAGAAGAAGGGGACGACAGAGGATGAGATGGCTGGATGGCATCACCGACTCGATGGACATGAGTTTGGGTGAACTCTGGGAGTTGGTGATGGACAGGGAGACCTGGCGTGCTGCGATTCATGGAGTTGCAGAGTCGGACACGACTGAGCGACTGAACTGGCTGACTGACTTTATTCTCTCTGCCTGTGGGTCTGTTTCTGTTTTGTTGCTTCATTTGTTTATTTTTTAGGCTCCACATGCAAGTGATAACATATAGTGTTTGTCTCTGTCTGACTCTTGCACTTCACATAATACCCTTCAGGTCCACCCATGTTGCTGCGAATGGAAATTTTTCATTTGAGGCCTAAAACTTTGCTACTGATTCCTGTCTTTATTAGTTATAGGCATTTAACTTTTCTGTCTTCTTGAGTCAGTTGTTCTAAGAGAGATACATAGATAATACATTTTCTGCAGTTGTAAGATTTCTCGGCACACAGTTTATAATCTCTATTATTTAGGTCTCTGCTGTCCCTTCAGTTATGTCTCCTTTTTTTATTCCCAATACTACTTATTATGTCTTTGCTCCTTTTTGATCTGATAAATCTTGTCAGAATTTGTCAATTAGTTTTCTTTCTCAAAGCACTAAATTTGGACTTTGACATTTCTCTCCAAAATATCTTTCTTTCTGACTAATTTCTGTTTACATTTTCGATGTATTTTTGTGCTTACTTTCTCTGAAATGTTTCTATTGCTTCAAGAGACCTTTTCAAGACACTCAACAAGCTGATTTTAATACTCTTTTGGAAAAGGAAAAGACCTCGACTCTCCCTTTCTGAACCCTTCTTGCAGTGATATTTTAAGACAGCATAGCTGGTTTCACGTTCTGCTGGATGTCACCGCAGGCTGGACTTTCCTCCTAGGCTAGAAAGACGCTCCCCTCCACAGATTCAGTCTCGTCCTTCCTGTCATCCCTGGCCAGGACCCTGGAAATGTGAGAGGAGCTGCAGGAGAAAGACAGTCTCCTGCTGAGTGATCTCCACAGGAGGCAGTCCTCTCTGAGAGAAAATAGAGGTGTCTCCCTGCCTGCCTCACAGGGTGCGGTGAGAAGCAGAAGAGAGGATGGATTCAAAAGGGAGATGTTTAAAAGTGATATGCCAAATAAAACATTGCTCTCATCTTTCAAAACTAGATAGTAACTCAAGGCTTCCTGAGGAGACCCTCCCTGTGTCTTCAGAAACAGGCATACCCTGCTCCAGACACAGAGAGGCAAATAAACCAGAAACCAGGTTACACAGACACACACACACACACACACACACACACCATTTGCCCCAAACTCTCAAGGTCTGAGAGCCTCTGGTGCCTTCCACACCAAAGCCCTGCAGCCAGCACTGCTCTTGGCCACGCCTGTCAGCAAGCAAAGGGCGCCTCGAGGATGCAAAGGACAGCTTGGGTTGCACCCCCTCAGGCCTGCAGGCGCTGTACTCGCCCAGCCTCAAGTCGGAAGAAAGAGCCTGGAATCAGCAACAGAGGCCTCCATGGTTTAATGGATGGGGGGATCCTACACACTGAAGCAAGGCCCTGGAGAGACACCTCACCAGCAGTCTTTACTTCTGGGAAAGGAGGGAGGTTACCAGTTAGAGAGAACTGACGTCAGATCAGTTTGTCGGTCGCCAGGGAAGCCTGCAGAGGCTCACGCCTCACACTGCCCCTTTAATGAATCACCTTGGTGGAGCAGTTCTGATGAAAGATTACAACAAGCGCCATCTGGGGCTGGGAGCCAGTATACAGACTTACCCCTGTGATTAGGCTCTATGGTTAAGAGGGAAGGTCAGTCGGGTGAGGAGGGTGTAGGTGAGGCAGGGACGCGTAGGGGAGGTACAGAGAGCAAGAGAACAGCCATATTGGGTGGTCTGATCATACAGACGGGACCCTCGATTCAATGGTGGCGCCTTGACTTGGGAGTCTTCGGGGCCTGAAAAGATCCCTTCCTTGTTTTCAGTCTGTCACGTTGCTGAGAGGGCAGCCCCAGATACACATCTATTTCCTCAGGGCCCAAATGCCAAGTGCTAGCCGCCCTTCCTTTCAAAGCCCACCCCCAGATCCACTTCCCATCCCGCCTTTCTAATGGCAGCCCAGGGATGGTCTGGAACACACAGAAATTCCAATGTCGCCCCCTTTCCAGGACAATTGGGTTGTTGTCTAGGGGAACCCTTTTCCCACCACAGAGAAGCCCCTTTATTTCCTCAAAGGAAGTTTACCTCCCAAGGTGACACAGGGGACTTTCTGACCCTTTCTTTTGATGAAGAGACCAACAACCTCTCCTGTCCAGTCTCTCCCAGGGCTCCTGTTACCCTGCCATGCTCTTCATTCATTCCACAAACATTCCCAGGACCTTCCTCAAAGACACAGTTTCCTGTTTCTTCTCTTGAAACCCCACCTAGTGAAAGAATTTGCCCACTGCACCAGGGTCTTTTCCAAGAGTCAGCTCTTCAAATCAGGTGGCCAAAGTATTGGAGTTTCAGCTTAAATACTGTTACTAAACAGTGTTTAGTAAGAGTTTATTATGCCTATAAAAGCAGTTCACAAACGGAAAGTTCTAAATTCAAAGACTGATGTGAAATACAGGGGCATGAAGTTACAAGATGGCTTATGGTGATTACATTGGGTTTTCAGATGGCAAGGGACTGATTTAAAGTGATCATACCATTTTTAGGAAAATGACTGAAGTTTTCTTTTATGATTGTCAGAGGCATTAACAAGAAATGCATTTTACTTACCTTCATGAAATAAGCTGGATTTTTGTTTTGCTTTCAGGAAGGCGAAATGGTTTTATCTGCTCAGGGAATTCTCAAGTCCAGTCTCCATTTTATATTTAACTTTAACAGTATTCTCTCTGGGGCTTGGTGTCTCCACTTCTCAAGGGAGGGCCTAAGTTAGATAATCTCCACATGTTCATCCCAGCCCTGCATTTTATGATGCTAAGGTCTGGGCTCAGGGAAGTGGAGATAAGAGTGTGACAGAAACAAACACCACTGCCCTTGATCTGAGCAGCCTCTCTCTGCCTGCAGTGAAACAGGTGATCTGCCCATGCCTGCTCCCTGCGGGTATGAGAGACGCCTCTCAGCCAGCACAGAGCTGCATGGTCACGCCAAGATAGCCGTGCCCACACACGCACACCATGCATGTGCCCATGCTCACATCCATGCACGCACGCGCACCCTCGTGCACACATGCTGCCCAGTGCTGCATGCTATGTAGAGCCTCCAAGTCGAGGAACATACCCGCTTCAGGCTGGGTACTGGGCATCATGCTGGCCCATAAGCTGGGTCTTCCCTTCCACCCTAGTGTCATTGAGAGATTCAAATGAAATATCAGAATAAGTTTTCCAAATATTGCTTTCCGATAGAGGTTTGGAAAACAAACATATGTGCCTAACTGCAGGCTGAGGGTTGCCCATATTAAGGCTGAGAGGCAGTGCTGTACAGTGGTTACCACCCAAGCACTGGAGTCCCTTGCCCAGGTTGTGAGCCCAGCTTTTCTAACTTCCTGGCTGTGTGATCTCAAGCAAGTCATTTAACGTCTCCGTGCCTGAGATACCTCATGCATGAGCAGGCATGATGATGGTAGTATCTACTCATAAGTTTAAAGTGTGTCACTGTGGGCGCGTGACCTCTAGTCTGTTCTCTATAAGGGAGTCCGTCATCCGTTACTAAAATTAGGCACTGACCCTCTCTGTTGATCTGAATCAAAACAAAACGAAAAGGGACTTTCTTGGTGGTGCAGTGGCTAAGACTCTGGGCTCTTAATGCAGGGGGTGCAGGTTTGATCCCTGGTCAGGAAACTAGATCCCACATGCTGAAACCAAGAGTCTGCACACCACAACTAAAGACGCTGCATGTCACAACAAAGACCACAGATCCCGCATGCCACAACTAAATCTGGGTGCAACCAAATAAATAAATAAATGTTATTTTTTTTAACACAGATAATAGCCTTTTTTAATAATTTTTTTTAAATTTAAAACAGAGAAAAGAGAGGATCTCAGTTAAGAGAACAGTAAGAATGTAAAAAAAGACATGATTTATTTTTAATTAAAATTTTACCATGCTAAGTATTTTAACCCATATGGGCTTTGTTTTGGGAGTGTTGTTTTTTGGCTGTACCACAGCATGTGGGATCTCAATTCCCCGACGAGGGATTGAACCTGGTCCCCCTGCAATGGAAGCTAGGAGTCTTAACCACTCACTGGACTGCCTGGGACGTCCCTATGTATGTTTTATTTGCATTAAATGACCATTTGATTATGGTGCCATTACTTGTTGCTTTGTGATTTAGAGTTTTAAAACATTGAATGTCCTTGAAAAAATGCTCAGTCCACAACATTTGCAGAGTTGCTGTGACACCTGATGGCTGAGGCAGGTGGGAGTCCGGGGGGGGCTGGCATCCTGCATTCACTTCAGGTAGGAGCCAAAGTGGGCAGAGGGTTCGAGTGGGGACTTGGCCTAGGGGCTGCGGGTTCATTCCTAGCACTGATTTCAGGAGGATTGGAGGGTCAGAGAGGCAAGTGGATGGGTGGGGGTCAAGGAGATGAAGAGGGGCCAGGGGACAGAGAGAAGACAGGACACAGAAACCGGAGAAGGAGCCTGGGTGAGGAAACAGATCATGCCAACCCGAACACAACCACAGTATTTAGAGAGTTGCTGCTGCTGCTGCTAAGACGCTTCAGTCGTGTCCGACTCCTAGCAACCCCATGGACTATAACCAAGCAGGCTCCTCCATCCACGGGGTTTTCCAGGCAAGAGTACTGGAGTGGGGTGCCATCGCCTTCTCTGATTTAGAGAGTTAATCCCTTCTAAATCAGCTAAGGTGAATGGGTGAGGCTTGTCGGGATTGAACTGGGCACTTACTGATGGGCAAAATTCCCAGGATGCTCTCTGATCCTCGGAGCAACCTTGGGAGGGGAAGGAAGTTGCCTGTGCAAGACAGAGGCAGGCTGGGTCCTCTCACAGTCTGCTGGTGGCCAGTAAGCTCACACAGTCACTAAAGACAGCCATTCCACGGGCCTGCGGCCCAGGACCCAGCAAATCCTCTCATTCCTGCTGTAGAGAAACACACACTGACGACTACAGATTTGTTTTGGGAGTGTTGTTTTTTGGCTGTACCACAGCATGTGGGATCTCAATTCCCCGACGAGGGATTGAACCTGGTCCCCCTGCAATGGAAGCTAGGAGTCTTAACCACTCACTGGACTGCCTGGGACGTCCCTATGTATGTTTTATTTGCATTAAATGACCATTTGATTATGGTGCCATTACTTGTTGCTTTGTGATTTAGAGTTTTAAAACATTGAATGTCCTTGAAAAAATGCTCAGTCCACAACATTTGCAGAGTTGCTGTGACACCTGATGGCTGAGGCAGGTGGGAGTTCGGGGGGGGCTGGCATCCTGCATTCACTTCAGGTAGGAGCCAAAGTGGGCAGAGGGTTCGAGTGGGGACTTGGCCCAGGGGCTGCGGGTTCATTCCTAGCACTGATTTCAGGAGGATTGGAGGGTCAGAGAGGCAAGTGGATGGGTGGGGGTCAAGGAGATGAAGAGGGGCCAGGGGACAGAGAGAAGACAGGACACAGAAACCGGAGAAGGAGCCTGGGTGAGGAAACAGATCATGCCAACCCGAACACAACCACAGTATTTAGAGAGTTGCTGCTGCTGCTGCTAAGACGCTTCAGTCGTGTCCGACTCCTAGCAACCCCATGGACTATAACCAAGCAGGCTCCTCCATCCACGGGGTTTTCCAGGCAAGAGTACTGGAGTGGGGTGCCATCGCTTTCTCTGATTTAGAGAGTTAATCCCTTCTAAATCAGCTAAGGTGAATGGATGAGGCTTGTCGGGATTGAACTGGGCACTTACTGATGGGCAAAATTCCCAGGATGCTCTCTGATCCTCGGAGCAACCTTGGGAGGGGAAGGAAGTTGCCTGTGCAAGACAGAGGCAGGCTGGGTCCTCTCACAGTCTGCTGGTGGCCAGTAAGCTCACACAGTCACTAAAGACAGCCATTCCACGGGCCTGCGGCCCAGGACCCAGCAAATCCTCTCATTCCTGCTGTAGAGAAACACACACCGACGACTACAGGGAGATGGCCAAGGGTATCTATCAAATGTAGTACTGAAGACTGGAAACAGAAAATATAAAAGTCATTATTGTGTATACCATGTATTTGACTTAAGGCTTCCCTGGGGCTCAGCAATAAAGAATCCGCCTGCAATGCAGGGGACTCAGGTTCAATCCCTGGGTCGGGAAGATCCCCTGGAGGAAGGCATGGCAACTGACTGCAGTATTCTTGTCCAGAGAAGCCCATGGGCAGAGGAGCCTGGTGGGCTACAGTCCATAGGGTTGCAGAGAGTCAGACATGACTCTTTGAAGTGACTGAGCGTGCATGCACACACATATTTGACTTGGGTATTTATATAAATCTATAATTACATGGAGAAAGGCCTGGAAGGATCTTATATCACACTGACGAGAATAATTATCCCTGGGAGGGGGACTGGGTTTGGGGTGATTGAAGTGGGATCTCTGTAATATTTTACTTTCTTTTTTGAGACTTGTGGGATCTCAGCTCCCCAACCAGGGATGGAATCAGGACGCTCAGCCATGAGAGCGCCATGTCCTAACCAGTGGACTGCCAGGGAATCGCCTTACATTTTTTTTTTAACAGTGAGGACTTTTTTGTATATTGCTTATTTGACTTAAACTAACTTAAAAAATTAAAAGACATAGAGCAAATTGATCCAGAGGGAGGAGGGATGTGGACAAGAATAAGAGAAAATCCAGTACAGACTGGAGTTGGAGAGAAAAGAAGAGAGGTTTGGAAGTGAAAGGGGAGCCATGAGATAATAGGGAGAAAGGTGGGCAAAGAGAATACTCCGGACTCCTTAGTGTATAGCATGTAATATAATTGATCCTCTGACACCTCTTCCAGGCTGTTCAGCAAAGACTTAAATAGATTTTCAATTTGTTTTTGGATGTTGGGTCTTTCTCTGAAAGGTGAAGTTGAGATTGACCACAAGACAGACTGATTTCATTTGGGTTACAATTTACTTGGCAAATATTTATGAGAACCTTCGCTGGTGGACAGTGGGCTGTCTTCCCCTAGACAAAGGAGCATTAGGAAGAGCTCCACGGTGACCTCTACTATGTTGAGACAAGTCACGCAAGGAGGCAGAAACAGGCTGCGGGAGCAGAAAGTAGGAACATTGGTTCTGCTCCAGAGTCATGACAGCTTCATGGAGGGATGAAGCCGCGACACAAATGTACGAACATTCCAGAGAGGCGAATTAGAGAAGTGCATCTCAGGTTGTGATGGGTGGGCTTCTTCCCAGAGTTCAAGGTTGCCGTCCGTGGGCCTGGAAAAGTCCCAGAGAGCGAGCTTCTCCAGTGGCCAGTGCCGACAGCGCCTCCTAGTGGAATCATTTACTCGGCATTCTCTCCACGCTAGGAATTCCCCAAGAGGCTGAGAACAAAGCTTTGGCCTTGGAGCTGGAAATCCTGCATCCCTTGACAAGAACTGCTGGCGTCGTGGGCCTCCAAATGTGAGGCCCTACTTAATTGTAACCCAGCTGGACACTACGGGGCCACCCCGACCTCTGCCTGCTCCTTGTCTGTGGAAAGACTTTAGCCTCCAGGCCTTTCCCCAGTTTCAAAGAATATGTTTAATCAAGAAGTGAGGGAAATGCGGAAGCAAAGAAAAACAGTCAAGACAAAACAGTAATAGTTTGGCCCTTGAACAAAGTCGAGGACCTTTTTAGTTCCTCTTCAAGGGCTAGAGGTCATTCTCTGAGCCATGTCCTTTGCACTGTTTTGCACAGACTGAAACCCCACCAGGTGGAAGAAGGTAAGTATCTGCTGCCCACAAGCATGTAGACCCCAGACTGATTGAAACCTGAAGGCTGATGATGTTCATTCCAGGTTACCTCACCACCAAGCAATCAGCAGGACGTCCACGAGATGACCATATGCCCCACAACCCTCTCCTCAGCATGTAGCCCCTTCCTCTTCTCCCTGTGTAATTTCTGAGCAAAACTCTAGGAGTTGGTGCTCTGGGACAAGGGTTACCAGTTTACTCAAAAAAGCCATCTTTTCTTTCTGTCTGACATGTGTCTCTCAGTATTGGATTCTTGAGCAACAAGTGGCTGAACCTGAGTTCAAGAACAACAGAACACTCTAAATAGTCAGGAGAAAACATAAATCCACATGGGGGTTAATCTGAGAGATAACTGACCTTGCTCCTTCAGAAATGTCAGTGTCAGGAGGGACTTCCCTGGTGGTCCAGTGGCTAAGACTCCACGCTCCAAATGCAGGGCACCCAAGTTCAATCCCTGGTCAGGGAACTAGATCCTATATGCCGAAACTGAGAGTTTGCATGCCCCAGCTAAGACTTGACTCAACCAAATTAATATTAAAAAAAGAAATGGCAGTGTCAGGAAAAACCAAAAGGCTGGTACTGTTCTAGAAGAGGAGAGAGGAAAGAGACAGGATAACCAAGGGGGTGGATGAATCTCTGGATGCTGGATCCTGGATAGGGGCAACACAGGTGAGGGGTGTACATTGTTGGTACAATTGGGGACATTTTATAATGGACTATATACTAGATGGCTCAGAAGGTAAAGAATGTGCCTGCAATGCCGGAGACCAGGGTTCAATCCTTGGGTCAGGACAATCCCCTGGAGAAGGAAATGGCAACCCACTCCTGTATTCTTGCCTGGAGAAGTCCATGGACAGAAGGCTATAGTCCATGGGGTTTCGAGGAGTAGTTGGACATGACTGAGAGATCACTTTATGATTTTATATATTAGATAACAGTGCTGTATCTATTTTCTTTAAATGATGGAAATGAAAAAATTTACAATATTCCCCTGGGTTAGGAAAATGGGGGTAGGTGGGAAGAATCCATTGTTTTAAAAGGAGAACAAAAGCTTGGATTCCAGTACTGGCCTTGCCACTTCCTACCTGTGATAAGTGGGACCTGTTTGCCACCACTTGGACCCTATTCCATCATCTGGGAAAGCAAGGTTACCTCGGTGCTCACCACGGGTAGCTGGTGAGGGCTGACCAAGCACACACAGAAACTGGGGCCGGTGGGGAACTCACTTCAACCAGCAAAGAACGCTTAATGGAAAGGAGGCTTCTGCTGAATCAGGCTCTATGGGGCTCCCTTCCCTCTGTGTGGGAGAGGGCCTGCACCCCTTTGCTTCCCCTCTCCCCCCCACTCCTTTTCCCAGTGAATCCCAGAAAATGTGCTCCCAACAAGATGTATCAACCTCAGGGTGCAGCCTGGAAATGTAGCTTAGATCCTCTTTGTTGTTTCCCAGCAAATTAAAATTTATCTCTCAGGGAGGAAATGAGGGGGTTGGATTTTTTTTTTTTTTTCTTCCTCCTTAATGGTCCCTGATGAAGGAAATGAATGCGGGGGAAGGGATCAGAAATACGATCCACCTCTTGCTGGCTCAGAAAGGTCTGGGGGCTCCCTGCACCCTCAGAGGGGGCAGCTGGGCACAGTGTGTTTTATTATATAATTAACCTTGACCCTTCTGGGTTCAAAGAGAGAGGTTAGTTGGAAATAAATCAATAGTCTGGTCTGGTCACTTCAAAGGCTTCAGGACCCGCTGGAAAATTCCATGTTGGTTCAGTGTGTAAATTGGAGTAGGGTGTGCAATTCTTTTTGAAAGGTTGTGGGGTGGTTAGGTCTAAAATTGAAATGAATTGTGTATCCGCTTCCTTTAATCAAGCAATCAGGAGTCTTTATTGTGTTTCTTGGTGGGGGCAGGGGGTGGGTGGGAAGGCCTGGAAGAAAATATAATGTGACCTCTATGTGACCACTGGGCCCAGCTCTAGGACAATAGGCCACTCCGAGATTAGGAAGCCCATCTCCTCACCAGCAGGGCTCAGCCCTGGCTTCCAACAGGTCTGGGATTCTTGGAATCACTGAACCATCACCATCATAATACATAGCAATTTTTGAGGGCTTACTATGGGCCAGGTGCCAGAGATTTTCCAGTTGTTTTCTCATTTGAGTCTCATAACAACCCAATTAGATAAGTACCATTATTATCTCTATTACAAATGAAGACATTGAGCTTCCGAGGGGCTAAAGAGCAGGTCCAAAGCCACTGTGAGGTTTTCAAAATCTGTTCCAATGATATGGCTCAAGGGATGAAAAGAAAAGCCAAGGAAGTGTAGCAAATGACCCAAAAGTCTCCAGACCCGGCAAGATAAGTGGGACCTGTTTGCCACCACTTGGACCCTATTCCATCATCTGGGAAAGCAAGGTTACCTCGGTGCTCACCACGGGTAGCTGGTGAGGGCTGACCAAGCACACACAGAAACTGGGGCCGGTGGGGAACTCACTTCAACCAGCAAAGAACGCTTAATGGAAAGGAGGCTTCTGCTGAATCAGGCTCTATGGGGCTCCCTTCCCTCTGTGTGGGAGAGGGCCTGCACCCCTTTGCTTCCCCTCTCCCCCCCACTCCTTTTCCCAGTGAATCCCAGAAAATGTGCTCCCAACAAGATGTATCAACCTCAGGGTGCAGCCTGGAAATGTAGCTTAGATCCTCTTTGTTGTTTCCCAGCAAATTAAAATTTATCTCTCAGGGAGGAAATGAGGGGGTTGGATTTTTTTTTTTTTTTCTTCCTCCTTAATGGTCCCTGATGAAGGAAATGAATGCGGGGGAAGGGATCAGAAATACGATCCACCTCTTGCTGGCTCAGAAAGGTCTGGGGGCTCCCTGCACCCTCAGAGGGGGCAGCTGGGCACAGTGTGTTTTATTATATAATTAACCTTGACCCTTCTGGGTTCAAAGAGAGAGGTTAGTTGGAAATAAATCAATAGTCTGGTCTGGTCACTTCAAAGGCTTCAGACCCGCTGGAAAATTCCATGTTGGTTCAGTGTGTAAATTGGAGTAGGGTGTGCAATTCTTTTTGAAAGGTTGTGGGGTGGTTAGGTCTAAAATTGAAATGAATTGTGTATCCGCTTCCTTTAATCAAGCAATCAGGAGTCTTTATTGTGTTTCTTGGGGGGGGCAGGGGGTGGGTGGGAAGGCCTGGAAGAAAATATAATGTGACCTCTATGTGACCACTGGGCCCAGCTCTAGGACAATAGGCCACTCCGAGATTAGGAAGCCCATCTCCTCACCAGCAGGGCTCAGCCCTGGCTTCCAACAGGTCTGGGATTCTTGGAATCACTGAACCATCACCATCATAATACATAGCAATTTTTGAGGGCTTACTATGGGCCAGGTGCCAGAGATTTTCCAGTTGTTTTCTCATTTGAGTCTCATAACAACCCAATTAGATAAGTACCATTATTATCTCTATTACAAATGAAGACATTGAGCTTCCGAGGGGCTAAAGAGCAGGTCCAAAGCCACTGTGAGGTTTTCAAAATCTGTTCCAATGATATGGCTCAAGGGATGAAAAGAAAAGCCAAGGAAGTGTAGCAAATGACCCAAAAGTCTCCAGACCCGGCATTCTTTTTTTCCCCCGAAGTTGTTGGAAGGTGAATGGAGCTGGTTTATCTTCTAGTCTCTCTTGGTTTCATCTCTAGTTTGCCTTTCATCTCTCTTTTCTCCTTTCTCTTTGTCTTTTCTTTCTTCTTCTGTCCCTCTTTGTTTCCCAGGCGGCACAGTGGTAAAGAATCTGCCTGCCCAAGCAGGAGACACAGGAGATGCGGGTTTGACCCCTGGGTTGGTAAGATCCCCTGGAGAAGGAAATGGCAATCCACTCCAGTATTCTTCTTGCCTGGGAAATCCCATGGACAGAGGAGGCTGATGGGCTAGAGTCCATGGGTTCAGACTGAGCAACTGAACACACACACCCTCCCTCTTTGCTTTCCTGCTCTCTCTCCACAAGTGTTTATTAAGTATTTAGTGCTGCTCCACAGCAGCACGAGTGAGTCATAGAGAGATAAGAAACCATGCCTGTTCTTAGGACGCTCACATCCTAAATTCTCCAAGCAGGCATGAGCGGCACACATCATGTGCATTTTATGCTACAGAAGGAAATAGTTCTGTGTGAGAGGATGTGGAGGAAGGGCAAAAGCAGGAAAGGAAAGGATCAGGAGGACTGGGAGGAGGTCATGTTTGGAAGGATCTGAAAAGAAGAGATGGTTGAACAGTCTCATTGCAGGCTGAGGGAACAGTGTGCAGAAAGGGCCTGGAGGCACCATGGCACGGCGTGTTCCAAAGGAGCCAGGAGCCTTTGGCCCATTTTTTGATTGGGTCATTTATTTTTTTGGAATTGAGCTGCAGGAGTTGCTTGTATATTTTTGAGATTAATTCTTTGTCAGTTGCTTCATTTGGTATTATTTTCTCCCATTCTGAAGGCTGTCTTTTCACCTTGCTTATAGTTTCCTTTGTTGTGTAGAAGCTTTTACTTTTAATTAGGTTCCATGTGTTTATTTTTGCTTTTATTTCCAATATTCTGGAAGGTGGGTCATAGAGGATCCTGCTGTGATGTATGTTGGAGAGTGTTTTTCCTACGTTCTCCTCTAGGAGTTTTATAGTTTCTGGTCTTACGTTTAGATCTTTAATCCATTTTGAGTTTATTTTTGTGTACAGTGTTAGAAAGTGTTCTAGTTTCATTCTTTTACAAGTGGTTGACCAATTTTCCCAGCACCACTTGTTAAAGAGATTGTCTTTTCTCCGTTGTATATTCTTGCTTCCTTTGTCAAAGATAAGGTGTCCATAGGTGCGTGGATTTATCTCTGGGCTTTCTATTTTGTTCCATTGATCTATATTTCTGTCTTTGTGCCAGTACCATACTGTCTTGATGACTGTGGCTTTGTAGTAGAGCCTGAAGTCAGGCAGGTTGATTCCTCCAGTTCCATTCTTCTTTCTCAAGGTTGCTTTGGCTATTCGAGGTTTTCTGTATTTTGATACAAATTGTGAAATTATTTGTTTTAGCTCTGTAAAAAATACCATTGATAGCTTGATAGGGATTGCATTGAATCTATAGATTGCTTTGGGTAGTATACTCATTTTCACTATATTGATTCTTCTGATCCATGAAAACGGTATATTTCTCCATCTATTAGTGTCTTCTTTGATTTCTTTCATCAGCGTTTTATCAGTTCAGTTCAGGCGCTCAGTTGTGTCTGACTCTTTGCGACCCCATGAACCTCAGCACGCCAGGCCTCCCTGTCCATCACCAACTCCTGGAGTTCACTCAGACTCATGTCCATTGAGTCAGTGATGCCATCCAGCCATCTCATCCTCTGTCATCCCCTTCTCCTCCTTCCCCCAATCCCTCCCAGCATCAGAGTCTTTTCCAAATAGTTTTCTATATATAGGTCTTTTGTTTCTTTAGGTAGATATATTCCTAAGTATTTTATTCTTTTCATTGCAATGGTGAATGGAATCATTTCCTTAATTTCTCTTTCTGTTTTCTCATTATTACAGACATTTCTCCAAAGAAGACATACAGATGGCTAACAAACACATGAAAAGATGCTTAACATCACTCATTATTGAGAAATGCAAATCAAAACCACAATGAGGTACCATTTCACGCCAGTCAGAATGGCTGCGATCCAAAAGTCTACAAGCAATAAATGCTGGAGAGGGTGTGGAGAAAAGGGAGCCCCCTTACACTGTTGGTGGGAATGCAAACTAGCCACTATGGAGAAGAGTGTGGAGATTCCTTGTGAAGTGAAGTGTGAAGTCGCTCAGTCGTGACTGACTCTTTGTGATCCCATAGACTGTAGCCTACCAGGCTCCTCTGTCCATGGGATTGTCCAGGCAATAGTACTGGAGTAGATTGCCATTTCCTTCTCTAGGGGATCTTCCCAACCCAGGGCTTGAACTCGGGTCTCCCGCATTGTAGACAGATGCTTTACCATCTGAGCCACCAGGGAAGTTAAAAAACTGGAAATAGAACTGCCATACAACCTACCAATCCCACTGCTGGGCATACACACCAAGGAAACCAGAATTGAAAGAGACATGTGTACCCCAATGTTTGTCATAGCACTGTTTATAATAGCCAGGACATGGTAGCAACCTAGATGTCCATCAGCAGATGAATGGATAAAAAAGATCTGGTACATATACACAATGGAGTATCACTCAGCCATTAAAAGAATGCATTTGAATCAGTTCTAATGAGGTGGATGAAACTGGAGCCTATTATACAGAGTGAAGTAAGTCAGAAAGAAAAACACCAATACAGTATACTAACATATATATGGAGTTTAGAAAGATGGTAACAATAACCCTGTATGCAAGACAGCAAAAGAGACACAGATGTATAGAACAATCTTTTGGACTCTGTGGGAGAGGGTGAGGGTGGGATGATTTGGGAGAATGACATTGAATATCACATGTGAAACAGATTGCCAGTCCAGGTTAAATGCATGATACAGGGTGCTTGGGGCTAGAGCACTGGGGTGACTGTGAGGGATGGGATGGAGAGGGAGGTGGGAGGGGGCTCAGGATGGGGAACACATGTACACCTGTGGCGGATTCAGGTCAATGTATGGCAAAACCAATACAATATTGTAAAGTAAAATAAATAAATAAATTTCTTCAGTGATTGGAAAAAAAGAAGCCAGGAGCCTAGCTTGGGGGGCTGCAGTGGATGACAGGTAGAAAAGTAGGCTCTGTTCTGAATAATAATAGTAATAGTAAGCACAGTCCTGACTGCTTTCCGTCACTGACTTCTTTACTGCTCACAACAACCTGTGAAGTCTGTGCTGAGCTTCTCCATAGTTTATAGAAGAGAAACCGATGGCACCAGAGCTTAAGGGATGTCTACTGGGCCCCAGCCAGACAGTGGCTGACTGGGGATTATACACTTGAGCCCATGCTCTTAACCCCTGGGTGACACTGCCTCTTGTGAGGGAGGCTTGAATGCCAGGCTAAAGGCCCTGGACTGTCTGGGGTCAGAGGGGAGCTCAGGAGGTCCCTCACTCAACCTGCATTAGCCAACAGGCCCAGCTCAACCCTCCTCTTCAAGGCCTCCCATCCCTGCATCTCTCCTCAACATTCAGAAAGCAAATCTTCATTTCAGTCCATTTGGACCACGTCTGCCTTCAAACCTGCCCCCACCAGTCTACAGATAACAGTCAGCAACCAGCATGGGCTTTGCACAAGGAGGCCCAGGTTCAGGCCCCAGTTCCACCACCTCACTTTTCTGGGCCTCAGTTTCCTTGTCTGGTAAATGGGAGGATGACAGTAAGTCCAGCTCTGCTTGCTGCAAGTCTGTGAGAAGACTCCAAGGAGATGTTCTAGAAATGCCACCAGAAGTAATAACAGAGAACTCGTCCTTATCAGCAGGGCACCAAGACTCCATAGCACCCCTTTCCATTTCCCGAGGAAGCTCCAGGCTCTCTGGCTTTCTCACTAGTTCCCTTCCCACCTGGAAAGCCACGTAAAGTTTTCCTCAAACACATCAACCGTGTAAAAACATATGCTCTGGAGATTTAGTAGTCATTCATTCGTACGTTTATTGAGCCTCTATTAAGTTCTAGGTCTCCCGCAGCAAATGACAACCTCCTGGCTGCTCCATGATCTTGCCGTGTTCGTTGCTTACCCTTTGCCTTCAGCCTTGGGTATCCTTTCCCTCTTCTCCACTTGTCTTTGAAGTCTTCCTTAATTCTGGCCTGCAATGAATCGTGTTTTCTTCTGCTTTCCCAGCTTGCCAGTGCCCAGCCAAGCCAGTACCTGGATAAGTTTAAGTTATTTTAATTCAAGCCCATACTGTCTGCTCACTGAGAGCTGGGTCTGTCTCTCCAGTGTGGGGCTGAGCTTAGCTGCTAGCTTCCATCAAGGCTTTCTTTCCTGTAGCTGTAATCCTCGCTGTCTCCACAGCGGGGCAGCAAACCTCGCCAGTCACAGCCTTTCTCCCTGGAGCTGAGACACTGCAGGCCGGGATGCTTCCTCCAGGGGCTCCCTCCGTTTCATGGAGGCAATGCCAGATGCAGAGGTCCTCTCTTCTTTATCTCACTCACCCTCACTCACTTTGTTCTGCCCACTTTCTCTGCCTGTAACAAGAAGTTCATCTGAACACTTAAACTGAACTCTTGGCTAATATGAATTCATTGGGTGCAATCAGAATATACAAACCAATCCCGGCCCACTCCCTGATTCTAGCCAGAACTCAGCTCAGGACAGGTCCCCCATCCCTTGTTGCTCCCGCTCCCCCATTCCTGCTGCCAGCCCAGCTTCTCCCGAGCCCTGCTGCCCCACACCTGTCCTGAGCAGGAGAACTACTCTCCTCACTGCCTGCCCCCAGGTCCGTGTTCGCACATCCCAACCCCCATTCTCCCCAGGACCCAGGCTCCCCATCAACTGTAGCCTGGCTAGGTTCGTGCAAAGGGCTCCTGGCCTCCAGCCCTGGCCCTGCCTCTAACTTCTCTGTGAACTTGAGCGATTCCTGCTCCTCCTGGCTCCTGGTTGTCTTGTCTCATGAACGGGTCAGTGGTCCCTCCCTGCTCTGTCATTCTGGGGTCATTCTGGGGACCACCATCCCTGGTGGGTGGGGATCTCAGGCCAGCACCAGCTCTCCCTGGCCTCTCAGCCCTCACTGCAGAGGGAGCTGGCCGTGGAGAAGGCCCTTGCTAGGTGTTCACAGAGGCCTGGGACTCCCTTCCTGTGACCTCAGGACTGGCCCTTCAAGACCGAGCTTCATTAATCATAGGGATGAGACCTACAAACATGGCTCGGCTAGGAGTCAGGAGCAGCGCTTGTCTTCCTCCAGCCCCTCCCATCATACCCCAGAGCCTCCGGGAGCAGCCTTCCTGCTGCCCAGCCTCCCAGCTCACACTTGTTCTCCACCCACCCCTCCAGTGTGGACCTGTGGTCAAAGAAGCTCACATCTCTGACTCCACTCCCATCCAAAGGTGGAGGAGTCTAACCTCCCTCCCTGGCCTGTTTCTCAGGAATAGAACATGGCAGTGATGCTGCAGGATGTCCAGGGCCAGGTTCTGAATTTCCTAGCAGTTTCCGCCTGGCTCTGGCTCCCAGCCACCATGCTGTGAGGCAGCCCAGGCACATGGAGAGGCCCCATGGAGGCGCTGAGGCTGACAGCCAGCATCAGCCCCCAGCCTCGAGCAAGCCTTCAAACGATTCCAGCCCTCGGGCTTCAGGCTGCCACAGCTGATACGCAGTGGAGCAGAGGCAGCTCTCCACGCCAAGGCCCGGCCCGAACTGCAGATGTGTGAGCAAAAGAAATGTTAGGGTAAACCTCTAACATGTTGGGGTGGTTTGCTACAGAGCATTAGGGAACTGGAACAAACTTAATCCCTGGCTGCTGCTGCTTTCTGCTCAAACACACGCACGCGCGTGTGTGTGTCTCTCTCTGTGTGTGTAGGTATTCAGCCAGAGGCCCTGGATCATTTGAGATCTCAGGACCTAGATTCCAGCTGGGCCACTCAGCTGAGAGCAATTTCTGCTAAACTTCCTAATTGGAACCCTGCTTCTCCTTTTACCTCAGTTCAAGGTCTTGTTAGAACAGACCCTTCCTTTATTTGCATGTGATTTGTGTGCAATTTGCATACATCTACGTGAGTCATATTAGGTGGTTTTTAAAGGTTTCTGGGCCCCTCCCTGGGGGAGGTACTGGCCTCTTGGAGCCTTGGAGGGACAGGAGCATTGGAGGCTGCATGGTCTGCCCCACTATCGTCACGTCTGTTCCTCCATATGACCCCCCCATCACCTCCCCAGGTGGTCCTTGGATGGCTGAAGTTGAAGAATTTCTGTGTTTGTGGAGTTGTGTGTAAAGAAAGGCAAGGTATTTCTATATTTGGGCTTAGTTCTTTCCTCTGGGAAAATCAAGACAAGTCAACCACTTCTCCCCAAGACCCATGACGTACCATGTGGCCTCAGGCTTCTCTCCTAGCTCAGCATCCACTGCACCATCACTGTCTGTGGCCTGACCTTGGCCCCAGCCACCCCTGCAGCCCTCTTCCAGAAGTGCCAGGACAAGGGCTTTCAGATGTTTCTTTTAGAAGCAGTACTCTGTTTTCTAATGAAAATCTCATGCAGAGTTCAACTTAGAAGACAAAAAAAAGTCAAGCTGCTCTAGGTGTGATGGGCAAGGAGGCTTCCCCAGACCCTCTAGCCACAGCCGGAGAACTGAGCTTGCCAACCACTGTCCTTGTCTGTTCCTCTCAAAAGATGCCTCTGGGTATAGAACCCAGCCCTCCAGACTTGCAGAGTCTCCCAGGGGTGAGCCTTGGCTTTCCATTTCAGCAGCAGAGAGGACACTGACAGTCTAAGCAGTTGGGTTACACCATTGCTTCTTACTAAGCTTGAGGCCCACTGAGACCTCCAGATCATTTTTAGTTTTTTTGGCCCGGAGAAGGCAATGGCACCCCACTCCAGTACTCTTGCCTGGAAAATCCCATGGACAGAGGACCCTGGTAGGCTGCAGTCCATGGGGTCACTGAGGGTCGGACACGACTGAGCGACTTCACTTTCACTTTTCACTTTCATGCATTGGAGAAGGAAATGGCAACCCACTCCAGTGTTCTTGCCTGGAGAATCTCAGGGATGGGGGAGCCTGGTAGGCTGCTGTCTATGGGGTCGCACAGAGTCAGACACGACTGAAGTGACTTAGCATGGCCTTGCTGTGCGGCACGTGGGATCCAGGCACCAGGGATCAAACCTGTACCCCCTGCATTGGAAGGGCGGCGTTTTAACCACTGGACCTCCAAGGAAGCCCTGAGACCTCCAGATCTTTGTCAGCACAGCACTTTTAAGCCCAGTCTCACTTGGCCTATTCTCAGACTCAGCAGCTTCAGGAGTCTGGATTGAAGAGACCACAGGGAGGAACAGAGAGGCCTGGCCAAGGGTCTGGCTGTGTGTCCTGTAAAGACTCAGCTGGTCAGGGCCCCAGTCTCCTCAACTTTAGTCCTTCCTCATAGACAAGGCAGAAAAAAGCACGTAGCTGGGACTCCTCTGGTGGTCCAGGGACTACAACTCATGAGCTCCCAGTGCAGGGGGCCTGGGTTCAAGCCCTGGTCAGAGAACTAGATCCCACATGCCACAACTAAAGATCTCACATGCTGCAACCAAGACCTGGGGCAGTCAAAGTAATTAACTGATTATTTTTAAAAGAACATAGCCCCCCAAAAGATGTCCTTTTCATTATATGGGACTGGAATGCAAAAGTAGGAAGTCAAGAAACACCTGGAGTAACAGGCAAATTTGGCCTTGGAATGCGGAATGAAGAAGGGCAAACACTAATAAAGTATTGCCAAGAAAATGCACTGGTTATAGCATTATAGTAAACACCCTCTTCCAACAACACAAGAGAAGACTCTACACATGGACATTACCAGATGGTCAACACCAAAATCAGATTGATTATATTCTTTGCAGCCAAAGATGGAGAAGCTCTATACAGTCAACAAAAACAACACCAAGAGCTGACTGTGGCTCAGATCATGAACTCCTTATTACCAAATTCAGACTTAAATTGAAGAAAGTAGGGAAAACTGCTAGACCATTCAGGTATGACCTAAATAAAATCCCTTATAATTATACAGTGGAAGTGAGAAATAGATTTAAGGGCCTATATCTGATAGAGTGCCTGATGAACTATGGAATGAGGTTCATGACATTGTACAGGAGACAGGGATCAAGACCAGCCCCATGGAAAAGAAATGCAAAAAAGCAAAATGGCTGTCTGGGGAGGCCTTACAAATAGCTGTGAAAAGAAGAGAGGCGAAATGCAAAGGAGAAAAGGAAAGATATAAGCATCTGAATGCAGAGTTCCAAAAACTAGCAAGAAGAGATAAGAAAGCCTTCTCAGCGATCAATGCAAAGAAATAGAAGAAAAGAACAAAATGAGAAAGACTAGAGATCTCTTCAAGAAAATTAGAGATACCAAGGGACCATTTCATGCAACAATGAGCTCGATAAAGGACAGAAATGGTATGGACCTAACAGAAGCAGAAGATATTAAGAAGAAGTGGCAAGAATACACAGATCTTCACGACCCGGATAATCACAATGGTGTGATCATTAATCTAGAGCCAGACATCTTGGAATGTGAAGTTGAGTGGGCTGTAGAAAGCATCAGTACGAACAAAGCTAGTGGAGGTGATGGAATTCCAGTTGAGCTGTTTCAAATCCTGAAAGATGATGCTGTGAAAGTGCTGCACTCAATATGCCAGCAAATTTGGAAAACTCAGCAGTGGCCACAGGACTGGAAAAGATCAGTTTTCATTCCAATCCCAAAGAAAGGCAATGCCAAAGAATGTTCAAACTACCACACAATTGCACTCATCTCACATGCTAGTAAAGTAATGCTCAAAATTCTCCAAGCCAGGCTTCAGCAATACATGAACCTGAACTTCCTGATGTTCAAGCTGGTTTTAGAAAAGGCAGAGGAACCAGAGATCAAATTGCCAACATCTGCTGGGTCACAGAAAAAGCAAGAGAGTTCCAGACAAACATCTATTTCTGCTTTATTTAGATCAAGAGTAAAAATTTCCATCTGAGTAAAGGGCAAATAATGTTTCAGTAGTTCTTAATAGAAAAGTGAAAGTGTCTGTCATTCAGGGATGTCCAACTCTTTGCAGCCCCGTGGACTGTAGCCCGCTAGTCTTCTCTATGCATTGAATTCTCCAGATAAAAATACTGGGTAGCCATTTCCTTCTCCAGGGGATCTTCCAACCCAGGGATTGAACCTTGGTCTTCTGTGTTGCAGGCAGATTTTTTACCATCTGAGTCACCAGGGAAGCCCATCACTTCATATTTTCAAATCAAGAACTTGCTTTTTTCCCTTTGTAATTCAAAAGTCATTAATGATGGTATCTTTATTTTTCATCATTTTCTTAAATTTACTCAATATCACAATATGGGAGTGAAAATGGAGAAATTAAATATTAATAAACATTTCCAGTCTTAAAATAATACATCAAATGTAGAACTGAAAAGTAAGAAAAATGCAAATTTGTAAATGAAAACTGGACAGGAGTTTTGCATTCATTATATTTATGAAGAAATTATGGTGACAATCAGAAATGTTTGGCAGAAACTTTTGTTTAATATAAACATATTTATTTTAATTGGAGGCTAATTACTTTACAATAGTGTATTGGTTTTGCCATACATCAACATGAATCCACCACAGGTATATATGAGTTCCCCATCCTGAACCCCCCTCCCCCCTCCCTCCCCATACCACCCCTCTGGTTCATCCCAGTGCACCAGCCCCAAGCATCCTGTATCCTGCATCGAACCTAGACTGGTGATTCATTGCTTACATGATATTATATATGTTTCAGTGCCACTCTCCCAAATCATCCCACCCTCTCTCTCCCACAGGGCAGAAAATTTAAGGTAGAGGAAACTTTGCGCTTCAGGCAGCAGGGGATAGTGGAAAGCACAAAGCCACTGGAATTCAGTAGACTTGAGTTCAATTCCCAGATCTACTATTTACCACATAGTAAAATAGTAATTATTTGGCACTTAAAATCCCTATAATTTTTATCTTGAGTTGTTATTGAGTCTGATTTATAGGGTTGTTTTGATGAAAAATGAGAGAATATGTGTACAATGCTTCTTAACTAGCTTTTATCTAAAAAATATTACCTTCTTTCACTACAGAGTGTATAACTGAAAATGCCTTGTTTTCCATTATCATATAGGCAAGCATCTTTACAATGGATTTTTTCTTTTCTTTTTTTTTTTTTTAAATTGATGTAGTTCATGCATTGGAGAAGC
>SJYC01116662.1:0-37702 GCA_006408675.1 Madoqua kirkii | reverse complement strand
AAAGGCAATGCCAAAGAATGTTCAAACTACCACACAATTGCACTCATCTCACATGCTAGTAAAGTAATGCTCAAAATTCTCCAAGCCAGGCTTCAGCAATATATGAACCTGAACTTCCTGATGTTCAAGCTGGTTTTAGAAAAGGCAGAGGAACCAGAGATCAAATTGCCAACATGCGCTGGGTCATCGAAAAAGCAAGAGAGTTCCAGAAAAACATCTATTTCTGCTTTATTGACTATGCCAAAGCCTTTGTGTGGATCACAATAAACTGTGGAAAATTCTTCAAGAGATGGGATTACTAGACCACCTGACCTGCATCTTGAGAAACCTATACGCAGGTCAGGAAGCAACAGTTAGAACTGGACATGGAACAACAGACTGGTTTCAAATAGGAAAAGGAGTACGTCAAGGCTGTATATTGTCACCCTGCTTATTTAACTTACATGCAGAGTACATCATGAGAAACGCTGGACTGGAAGAACCATAAGCTGGAATCAAGATTGCCAGAACTATCAATAACCTCAGATAAGCAGATGACACCACCCTTTGGGCAGAAAGTGAAGAGGAACTAAAAAGCCTCTTGATGAAAGTGAAAAAGAGTGAAAAGTTGGCTTAAAGCTCAACATTCAGAAAATGAAAATCATGGTATCCCGTCCCATCACTTCATGGGAAATAGAAGGGGAAACAGTGGAAACAGTGTCAGACTTTATTTTGGGGGGCTCCAAAATCACTGCAGATAGTGATTGTTGCAGCCATGAAATTAAAAGACGCTTACTCCTTGGAAGAAAAGTTATGACCAACCTAGATAGCATACTCAAAAGCAGAGACATTACTTAGCCGACTAAGGTCCGTCTAGTCAAGGCTATGGTTTTTCCAGTGGTCATGTATGGATGTGAGAGTGGGACTGTGAAGAAGGCTGAGCGCCGAAGAATGGATGCTTTTGAACTGTGGTGTTGGAGAAGACTCTTGAGAGTCCCTTGGACTGCAAGGGGATCCAACCAGTCCATTCTGAAGGAGATCAGCCCTGGGATTTCTTTGGAAAGAACGATGCTGAAGCTGAAACTCTAGTACTTAGGCCACCTCATGTCAAGAGTTGACTCACTGGAAAAGACTCTGATGCTGGGAGGGATTGGCGGCAGGAGGAGAAGGGGACAACAGAGGATGAGATGGCTGGATGGCATCACTGACTCCATGGACTTGAGTCTGAGTGAACTCCAGGAGTTGGTGATGATGGACAGGGAGGCCTGGTGTGCTGTGATTCACGGGGTTGCAAAGAGTCGAGCATGACTGAGCGACTGAACTGAACTGAGCCCCGCCCAGCCGCTGGCTCCATACGGTGGCCTGTCAGCATCTGGTGGAAGGACTGGTCTCAGATCCCTTCCTGCCAGCTAGGCAGGCATGAGCCGTGGTCAGAATGCAAACTCTGGAACCAGCCCACCTGGCCAGGATGTGAACTGATCTCGACCGACCCTGCCGAGATGGGCCCTGTGGGATATAAAAAGTTACCTTCATTTCTCATCCCTTCTCGGTTCCATCGTCTGTGAGAGGAGATGGTGATAACGAGAACATCAAACTCCCTCCCCTCCAGCCCAGGGAGGCTGCGAGAACCTACCTGGCCTCCCCACCCGCAGAGAAGACCCACCAGGCAGAGCTCCTGTAGGAGCACCCAGGGCCCCGCTGTTACCACCCTGGGCTCCGACCCTGTCAGGATCCGCCTGGATCGCCCCGTCACCCAGCACTCCCAACCCTCCCCTAGGACCTGCCACAGGCACACAAACACGCAAGCTTCACTTTGGCAACAGGACTTTTATTCAGTCAAAACGAGTGTGACAAATCCAAGACGGGCCATCTGCCCTCCTGCATGCCCACCCTTCCCCAGGCAGAGGGCGTCCCAGGAGGAAGGGGGTGTGGAGATGATGCTGCAGGGACCACGGGGCACTGCCCGGGAGGTCTGAGGCACCCTGGGCGCAGGCCCAGCACCGGGAGAAGGGACAATGCCCTTCCCCGAATCCACATGGACGAGACTTCAGTCTTTCAGGAAAACCCCGTCAAGTGTACCTCCTTCAGCTAATCCACTAAAGTCTGGGGTGGGGAGTCCCTAGAGGGTTGGGAGTCAGGGACTTTATGGTCTAATCTCATACTTAAGGAATACAGTTTTTTTTTTTTTTCTTCTTTAAAACAAAAGTTTTCTTTCTGCTATTTAAAAAAATGTTTGCGTGTAACCAAAAATACGTGTGTTTCCTTTTCTTTTTTTCTTCATCTTTAACTAAGTCTTTCAAAGAACACAACAGAAAAGAGAAACAAGAAATCACAAGAACATAAATCCTTAAACACACCTCGTATAAAAATAGTTTCCGGCCGTAGCTGCTGACAGTGGTTGGTCCACTGCCCGGGGGAGTGGGTCAAGCTGGCAGTGTCCCAGGGGACAGAGGGCTGGGGACCACCCCCCCCCACCTCCGCCAACATGCACACAACCAGCACACAAACTACATTCCTGGGGCCAGTCTGTTCCAGCGGCTCTGTGGGCAGGCAGGCTGCGGGGTGACGGCCCACCCTCCCAAGGCCCAGGTACAGAGAGGGTTCTTGGGGTCCCAGGCAAGGATGAGTTGGCTGAGAGGGTCAAAATGGGAGTGGACAGGCCAATGAGATGGAGCACCCGGTAGGGTGCTGAGAAGCGGCTAGTCTGGAGCAACGATTTACACTCCCAGGAACAAATTTTGGCTCTTATTTTTGGCTTTTCTTTTCTTTTTTTTTTTTGACATTTTCTTTGACCAATTCCATCTTTATTTCTTCAGGCCCCAAGAGACCCACCCTTGGTGAGGAGCCAGGAGGGACGGTCCAGTGACACAACACAGGCCTGAGAGCCAGCAAACTTCGAGGTAGACATTTTCTTTCACACCTGGAAATGGGGAAGTGCTTTTTTTTTTTTCCTTTTTTTTTTCTTTTTTAACTCTGGGCAATAATGTGGGGAGGGAGAAGGGGTGCCCCCAAAGGGGCTTGAGGTAGGAGTGCATTCGGGGTTCTGCGGGGCAAGGGGCTGAGGCCATGGCCCCACTCCCCCGAGGACATTCATTCCGGCTGAGGTAGGTGCTGAGAGCCAAGACAGCAAAACTCCATCCTGAGAAAACAAGGTCTCGGAGGCTGACAGTGTAGGGCGCCTAGCCTCAGCTGGCGCGTATTTCTGGAGTCTAATTCACCTTCTCTCTTCTCTTTCTCTCTCGCTCTTTCTTTTTTTTAAAGTTTGTTCTTTTGTTAAAGGAAAACATTAGTTCAGTTTCAAGTCATGTGGGTACAAGCAGAGGTGAAGAGGGGCCTTGGCCCAAGGCGGGGGCTCCTGCAGGAACTCTCCTGGGTCCTTGGAGGGGCTCTTGCTGAGGCTACTGTAGGTCTTGAGAATCAGAGGATCAATCAGGACAGAAGCGCCTGGGAAGCCCCTACGTGAATCCCACATGACAGGAGAAATCTTGCCTTTGACCTGAGAATGGGGGCTGCTCCCTGCAGAGCCTGCTAGACACCGGCTACGGTCCCGAGGGAGCAGGCTGGGCAGCCAGTCCTTCACTCGGGAAGCCAGGGCCCACGTCCTGGGGTGGCAGGGCCTCTGACGGCATCTCCTCCGGGAAGCTGAACCCCTGAAGCGGCAGCATGGAGAGCTGGGTCTCCTCACACAGGGCAGGGGCCTCGGGGTCCTGCTGGGGACAGGGAGAGTCACACAGGCCTCAGCAAGGGGGGCCAGAGGCCCACAAGGCCCGAGTCAGAGGGTCAGGCGCTGGAGCCCATTCCACGCAGGGGTTAGGTCTCCAGGCCTTCCTGCCTGACTTGAGGGCACAGAGAGAGATACTCTGGGTCTTGTAGCTTGGCAGAGGCTGGTGACCGAGGCCTATGGCCAAGGTAAGGAGGGCGCAGCCTAAAGCAGGGGGCTGGCTCAGGCAGGGGCACTCACCGTGGGTGTGGGGTGAGGCTGCATAGCCCCTGCTCGGGGGAATAGCCGCTCCAGTTCCTTCATGTCCACACATTTCCTGTCTCGGCCCAACTGGGCCCGCTCTGCCCGTCCCGCCCCATTCAGTGCCAGGATGCCAGGGTCCCTCTGGCTCCGGGGGCCCTGGGGAGGGGAGAGCTGGTTTTCCACATCCTTGCACAAGAGGACCCTAGGGGATGAGCCAAGAATTAGGAGGAGGGATGTGGGAGCGGCAAGAACACAAGGATGGAGACAGTGGGCCCCAAGCTGCCCCTCCCGTGGGGCTCCCCTGCCCCACGCCAGCCCAGGACCCACCTGCCCCTTTGGCCAAATAAGAGGAAAAGGACACAGAAGATGATGCAGGTGACCCCGATGTGGATGCCGATGACGATGCCCGTGGTGGACGTCTGGTTGGTGGCCTCCTCCTTCCGACAGTCACATGGTGGGCTCAGGGCTGGGTGTAGAAGCAGGGGCAGGTTGGGGGCTGTGGCTCCCAGACACCCAGCCTTTGTGGGTTACTTCTCCCGCATCTGCTCCTACCCCCCTAGTCCACATGCCGTTTGCCCCTGTCTACAGAGTCCCAGACCATTGTTTTTGGTTCTTTTTACCAATGATTGAACACTAACTTGGTGCCAAATACTAGGAGTAACACTTTAGATGGGCCATTTCATCCTCCATACACTTCTATAAAGGTATTACCATCTCTGTTGTATAAAGAAGAAAATGAGGGCTCAGAGAGGTTAAGTAACTTACCCAAGGTCACGCAGCCAGGCGTCAAGCTCAGGTCTAAGCCTATGTTCTCCAGCTCTTCGTGTACTGTTTGAGCCTCCTTTTTTCCCTGGATGCCTGCTCCCCTCACCCCCGACTCAGCTTCTGGCCTCCCCTCCTAAGGGCCAGTCTTTGGCCAGACCCCACGCCCACCCTTCACCTGTCCTCTCAGCTGCTCCCCTCAGAGACACGAAGCGGACTGTAGCGTTGCCGTCCCCATGCTGGTTGTAGGCGAGCAGCTTCACCTCGTACACTGCGGTGGGGTACCCCACTCCCCCGAGGACATTCATTCCGGCTGAGGTAGGTGCTGAGAGCCAAGACAGCAAAACTCCATCCTGAGAAAACAAGGTCTCGGAGGCTGACAGTGTAGGGCGCCTAGCCTCAGCTGGCGCGTATTTCTGGAGTCTAATTCACCTTCTCTCTTCTCTTTCTCTCTCGCTCTTTCTTTTTTTTAAAGTTTGTTCTTTTGTTAAAGGAAAACATTAGTTCAGTTTCAAGTCATGTGGGTACAAGCAGAGGTGAAGAGGGGCCTTGGCCCAAGGCGGGGGCTCCTGCAGGAACTCTCCTGGGTCCTTGGAGGGGCTCTTGCTGAGGCTACTGTAGGTCTTGAGAATCAGAGGATCAATCAGGACAGAACGCCTGGGAAGCCCCTACGTGAATCCCACATGACAGGAGAAATCTTGCCTTTGACCTGAGAATGGGGGCTGCTCCCTGCAGAGCCTGCTAGACACCGGCTACGGTCCCGAGGGAGCAGGCTGGGCAGCCAGTCCTTCACTCGGGAAGCCAGGGCCCACGTCCTGGGGTGGCAGGGCCTCTGACGGCATCTCCTCCGGGAAGCTGAACCCCTGAAGCGGCAGCATGGAGAGCTGGGTCTCCTCACACAGGGCAGGGGCCTCGGGGTCCTGCTGGGGACAGGGAGAGTCACACAGGCCTCAGCAAGGGGGGCCAGAGGCCCACAAGGCCCGAGTCAGAGGGTCAGGCGCTGGAGCCCATTCCACGCAGGGGTTAGGTCTCCAGGCCTTCCTGCCTGACTTGAGGGCACAGAGAGAGATACTCTGGGTCTTGTAGCTTGGCAGAGGCTGGTGACCGAGGCCTATGGCCAAGGTAAGGAGGGCGCAGCCTAAAGCAGGGGGCTGGCTCAGGCAGGGGCACTCACCGTGGGTGTGGGGTGAGGCTGCATAGCCCCTGCTCGGGGGAATAGCCGCTCCAGTTCCTTCATGTCCACACATTTCCTGTCTCGGCCCAACTGGGCCCGCTCTGCCCGTCCCGCCCCATTCAGTGCCAGGATGCCAGGGTCCCTCTGGCTCCGGGGGCCCTGGGGAGGGGAGAGCTGGTTTTCCACATCCTTGCACAAGAGGACCCTAGGGGATGAGCCAAGAATTAGGAGGAGGGATGTGGGAGCGGCAAGAACACAAGGATGGAGACAGTGGGCCCCAAGCTGCCCCTCCCGTGGGGCTCCCCTGCCCCACGCCAGCCCAGGACCCACCTGCCCCTTTGGCCAAATAAGAGGAAAAGGACACAGAAGATGATGCAGGTGACCCCGATGTGGATGCCGATGACGATGCCCGTGGTGGACGTCTGGTTGGTGGCCTCCTCCTTCCGACAGTCACATGGTGGGCTCAGGGCTGGGTGTAGAAGCAGGGGCAGGTTGGGGGCTGGGCTCCCAGACACCCAGCCTTTGTGGGTTACTTCTCCCGCATCTGCTCCTACCCCCCTAGTCCACATGCCGTTTGCCCCTGTCTACAGAGTCCCAGACCATTGTTTTTGGTTCTTTTTACCAATGATTGAACACTAACTTGGTGCCAAATACTAGGAGTAACACTTTAGATGGGCCATTTCATCCTCCATACACTTCTATAAAGGTATTACCATCTCTGTTGTATAAAGAAGAAAATGAGGGCTCAGAGAGGTTAAGTAACTTACCCAAGGTCACGCAGCCAGGCGTCAAGCTCAGGTCTAAGCCTATGTTCTCCAGCTCTTCGTGTACTGTTTGAGCCTCCTTTTTTCCCTGGATGCCTGCTCCCCTCACCCCCGACTCAGCTTCTGGCCTCCCCTCCTAAGGGCCAGTCTTTGGCCAGACCCCACGCCCACCCTTCACCTGTCCTCTCAGCTGCTCCCCTCAGAGACACGAAGCGGACTGTAGCGTTGCCGTCCCCATGCTGGTTGTAGGCGAGCAGCTTCACCTCGTACACTGCGGTGGGGTCTGGGGGGAAGGGCAGGTTGCTGAGGGACCGCCCCAGGCCCCACCAGGCAACGGTGTCCCCAAGGTGAACTGGAGAAGACCCCTGGGAACCGCCTGCTGGCCCCAGGCACTGCACCCCTGCCCAGCGCCCCAAGCCCCGGGCCACGTCTGCCTCACCGAGCTGGCTGAGGTTGTAGGAGGAGACAGCTCCGGGAAGCAGGATGGGGCCAGTGAAGGGGGCCTTGCTCGCTGGGCGGTAGAACAGCTTGAAGCCGCCCTCGTGCTGGGCCAGCCGGGGCCAGGGCTCCCACAGCAGCTGCAGGGTGGAGCTGCCCAGGAACCGCACTGACAGTGGCGGTGGGGCAGGGGCTGTGGGTGGAGAAGGGGGCTGAGATGTGAGGAACTGGCGGTGACTGAAGCGCTTCCCTCTCACCAGCCACCTATGCTCCAGACCCCACTGCCCCCCGAGAGCCCGGCTTGCTGCCCCGGGCCTCTGCTTGCTCAAACAGCACCTTTGCATGAATTATCAACAGAAAAGGGCACCCCTTCTTCCAAGCTGACCCAGCGCCGTCTCAGCCCCAGGGCGAAGCCCTATGTGCCGGGCACAGCCTCAACAACAGTGCACATGGGTTCTGCCTAACACCTTAGGGCTTTGTGCTCCATACCCAGACCTCACCTTCTCCTAGAGTGCTGGCCAGGGTTGGGGCGGAGGCTGAGCTGGCTCCCCGGGGCGTGTAGGCTTTGATGTAGAAGCTGTAGGCAGTGGAAGGCTCCAGGTCGCTCACCAGATGCTGGAAGGTGCTCTTGCTAACTGCTTCCTGGTACTCCAGTTCCGGGGGGTCTGGGGAGGCCAGGGCGGGGTAGGCTGTGATGGGGCAGGAGAGAATCCCGCCCACACTGGGGAAACGCGGGCCGCCGCTAGGGGGCAGTCCAGAGGAGCAAGGGAAGGTGTCGGGTCAGGACGCGTGGGACTGAGCGGGTGAGAGCCAGGGAGTAAGAGGAAAGCGCTGCAGACGCAGCCTTGCCCTCCGGGGCCCCACCCACCGGCAGCCTTCCTGATGTGCAGGACATAGCCGATGATCTCCCTGGTGTTCACCAGGGGCTCGGTCCAGGACACGCGGACCTCAGTGGACGATACGGAGACCGCCTGCACGTTGAGGGGGGGCCCGGGCAGCCCCTCGGCCCACAGCACGGTCAGCCTGGCGCTGGCTTGAGAGGAGCCGGCGCTGTTCTCGGCCACGCACTGGTAAATGGCCTCATCTTCCGGGCCGATTCCAGAAATGGTCAGGGTGCTGCAGGGAGAGGGAGAGCCTCAGACCCTCTCCTCCTCCCAGTCTCCGCGGAGGTGGGCCAATCTCCCCACAACAGGCTTGTCTGAGGTCTCTCAGCTAGTCAGGGGCAGACCTGGGCCTCAAACCCAAGTCTCCAGACCCCCAATTTAGCATTCTTGGCCAGCAGGAGGTGCACCTGCTGCCTGGACCACTCATCCGAAACCCCCTTCCCCGATACCTCCCCAGGCCGCCCCCCCCCCACACCCGCCACGCACGTGCCTGTTGTTATTCTTAAGCCTGACGTGGCCTCCGGGCCCCAGGACCTGTCCGTTCTTCAGCCACGTCACGTGAGGAGGTGGCTCGCCCTGGGCTTGGCAGGTGAACATGGCTGTGGTCCCAGCCGGCCTGGAGATGGACTGGGGGTGCTGGACAAACTCTGCTGGGGCTGGGGTCAGGGTGGGGGCACAGAGAAACGTGAGGGGTCGGGGGAGACGCAGGGGCCACCTCTGAGTGAAGGGATGAGGAGGAGGAGAGGGCGGGGCCAGAGACCTGCAGGAGAGCGGGTGGGCGGGGACCCGGGTGGGGCCCACCTTCCAGCCTGGTCCAGCCTCCAGGATATGGCAGCCCTCACCTCCCTCCGCCCCGGGAGAGGCAGACCCAAGAGAGGACTCCATTTCAGTGACTCTTTAAAAGACTGACATTTGTATCCGAAAGCAATCAAGCTGAGCTCCCTGTTCAGGAAATTGTTAAATAAATAAATGTGCTAATAGGTTTGGCTGCACCTTGAAGGCGGTAATGACGGGGAGATGGATGAGCCCTCAGTACCTCACCCCTACATTATGTTCCACTCTCCTCCAATCCCAAGCCTCGAGCTTCCATTAACACCCGAGAAATGAAATGCTCCATCACTTTCATTTGGACAGATTAACGGCACATGGAATGCTAAACAAACAGGCATTTAAGTTCCTAATTCTGCTCTCTCCCATCTCTTCCCCAGCTCTCCAGGAGAGAACACCACAGAACCAGTCCCCCACCCTGGCCCCAGAATGGACCGCCAAGCCCAGTTCACAGAGACAGCTGAGTTCCAGGACAGGAGGATGGACAGAATGACCTGGTCAACTGCAGAGGGCCCACACGCTTTAGGAGGGGAGAATGTGTGTGTGTGTGTGTGTGTGTGTGTGTGTGTGTGTGTGTGTAGGGAGCTGGGGTGTGAGAGTGTGAAATGACAAACATGCTGAGAGCGTGCGTGCAGGTGTGAGCGTTGAAGTGCCACATGTGTGAATGAGAACAGCATGTGATGGGAGGGGACCCAGGGAGGGGGATGGCACAAGTCGGGGAGACCCGCTGAGATTACAAGGTGGAAATGAATGGGGGGTGATGGCACCTGGAAGGACCGATGACCAAAGATGCCCTTCCCCTCCCAACACATACATTCCTGGGGGGCCCTGGAGAGGGCAGGGGCAAGGATAGGCACGTGGGCAAGCATCAGGCCCTGGGCTTGGGCAGGATGGGGCAGGTGGAGGGGCAGTGTGGGGTGGCGTTGGGTGGGGGAGCCCGTACCTTGCACCACCAGCCGGCCCTGGGCTGTTCTCCTCACCCGGGTGCCGGGCCTGTTGGCTGCACAGACGTAGACGCCTGAGTGCTGTACAGTTACGTCTGAGATGATGAGGTTCCCCGTGCCCAGCACCTGGATGCCCTCCACCCCAATGGGGCGGCCATCTAAAGAGGAAGGGAGGGTCAGGGAGGGAGTTGTCCAGGAACGTCCCAGCTTGACCACCATCAGTCCTCCAGGGAACCCCTGTCTTTGCCTATGGCTCTTCTCTCCAAGCATCACGGGATGCTGGAGGGGGCAGGGGCAGCACAGGAAACTCCTGCCCTGGCAAGAGGGAACTGGGTCCTGATCCTAGCATTGTCACTGCCTCTCTGGTGACCTTCAAGTCCCCTCACCCTAGTTTCTCAAACAGGAAAGTAAGGTCTTACATGGACACTTCCTAGCCTGATTTGTTTGTCCTGAGCAAAGTTCCTTGATCAAATATCCATTCTGCTCCTTGACTATCCCAATGCCCATTAATATCAAGGGTCTGACAAGTCCTGCAGCCAAGGCATCTGGTTAACTCTGTTTCCCAAACTTGCTAGAGCACCAAGCCATTCCTTGCCCTTGCAGATCACGCTTTGGGAAATGCTCTCCCAGATGGTCTTTACCGGGCCTATGGGCTCCTCCTAATGCTGAGGCCACTCTTTTCAGCCTCTCCCAGGCCCTGGGCCCTCCCCCAGGCCCTGGGCTTGGGCAGGATGGGGCAGGTGGAGGGGCAGTGTGGGGTGGCGTTGGGTGGGGGAGCCCGTACCTTGCACCACCAGCCGGCCCTGGGCTGTTCTCCTCACCCGGGTGCCGGGCCTGTTGGCTGCACAGACGTAGACGCCTGAGTGCTGTACAGTTACGTCTGAGATGATGAGGTTCCCCGTGCCCAGCACCTGGATGCCCTCCACCCCAATGGGGCGGCCATCTAAAGAGGAAGGGAGGGTCAGGGAGGGAGTTGTCCAGGAACGTCCCAGCTTGACCACCATCAGTCCTCCAGGGAACCCCTGTCTTTGCCTATGGCTCTTCTCTCCAAGCATCACGGGATGCTGGAGGGGGCAGGGGCAGCACAGGAAACTCCTGCCCTGGCAAGAGGGAACTGGGTCCTGATCCTAGCATTGTCACTGCCTCTCTGGTGACCTTCAAGTCCCCTCACCCTAGTTTCTCAAACAGGAAAGTAAGGTCTTACATGGACACTTCCTAGCCTGATTTGTTTGTCCTGAGCAAAGTTCCTTGATCAAATATCCATTCTGCTCCTTGACTATCCCAATGCCCATTAATATCAAGGGTCTGACAAGTCCTGCAGCCAAGGCATCTGGTTAACTCTGTTTCCCAAACTTGCTAGAGCACCAAGCCATTCCTTGCCCTTGCAGATCACGCTTTGGGAAATGCTCTCCCAGATGGTCTTTACCGGGCCTATGGGCTCCTCCTAATGCTGAGGCCACTCTTTTCAGCCTCTCCCAGGCCCTGGGCCCTCCCCCTACCCAGGATCAGATTAGCACAGTCAGAATGCGAGGAGACAGCTCCCCATTCAGCCTCTGAAGTGGTGAAATCTACTCCATTATCCTGCCTGCTGCCCCCTCCTTCCCCATCACTCAGCTGCTACAATATACTGCAGTCTCCTTGTGAATGCGACCCCACCCCACCCCGTCCCCTCCAGACTTTCCTTCCCCCAGTGACCTCTCCACTCAGACAATGTGGGCCCATCTGCACCCTTTCATTTCTCTCCTTCAGCTGCCTGGGGATTTAGGCTGGGGATTTAGGGGACCAGGCTAGAGACTCGGGCGCTCAGAGAGAGGGTGTGACTACCGGCTGAGATTTTGAGGGGTTTGGGATTGCATCGTTGGGTAAGATGGCCAGGGTGTAGAGGACAGAGATGAGCCGGAGGGGTAAGTGACTAGGGGTGCTGAGAGCTGCAGAGAGGTTCTGGATCCCCAGTGGTGAGCCCAACGGTGAGCAGAGCATGGAGGAGGGGAGCTGGGACAGGACTGGAGGAGGACTGGACGAGGTAACCCGGGGAGCTAAGCCATCTACACGGGGGGAGGGAGAATGCAGTGGGCAAGCGGACCTCCCTGGTCCTGCCAAAGAGAGGGAAACCACCCCCTCCCTAGGACTCGAGAAAACGGACCCCCACGGAGAATAAACAGGATTCCAAGTTCCCCTAGCGATGGGAGAAGAGACTGGCCCTCCCAGGGTTGGGAGAGGTGGGGGCTGCAGGATGGGGCTCACCCAGGCGGCTCCAGGACACAATGGGGCGCGGGTTGCCCGTGGCGACACACTCGAGCACGGCGGTCTGGTGCACAGTCAGGGTGAGGTTCTCAGGCCCCACGAGGATCGTAGGTTCCTTGTAGGCCCCAGAGCCCGAGCCTGGGAGGAAGATGCCACATTGCTTCACTGTAGCTGGGACCCTTCCCACCTCCTCACCACACTCCTCCCGTACCCATATACACAGCTCAGGCCATGCGGGTGGGAGACAAGTTGCAGCCCCAAACCAGGTCCGGTGGGTGGAGAGAGGAGATGCTGGCAGTCCCTGGACGTTATCACACTCATCTCTCCAGTCAGGGCCTCTTGCGGTGGGACAGCCACCCCCACCTAACCACCTAGAAGCAGAGGGTGGGCTTCCTCCAAGAGATCTGAGCTAGCAAGGGACCTCGGGGTCCCTGCGCCCTCCTCGGGGTCCCGGCGCCCTTCTTGGGGTCCCTGCGCCCTCCTCAGGAGGAGCTAGGCGCTCAGAAAGTGCTTGTTACACTCTCGACAGTCCAGGCCCTGGGGCTTCACTGAGGGGAGGGTGTTGTGGTGGAGGGGGGAGAATGCGGCGGCAGAGGCCCGCACCTGTCACGGTGAGCCTGGCCCCGTGGCTGACCCGGACGCTGGCAATGTTCGAGGCCACACAGTGGAAGACGCCGCTGTCCTCAGCGCGAAGGCCTGTGATCTGCAGGACTCCCTTGGGCAGCAACGTGTACCTGTGGTGGGGGGCACGGTCAACCACCAGCACAAGACCACTGGCCCAAGGACACTCAGCATCACGGACACAGTCCACCACCCAGCCACTGTCCCAGTCTCACTTTTGTCATCGTAGACACACTCTGGGACTCCCACTGGTGGACGTACCTGCAATTCCAGCCTCAGCAACAAACAACCACACACCCATCTTCTCACTGACTCAAGTATTACATCTGGGTCCACAAGCCACACAGATACTCAGTCTCAACAAAGTTGCAGGAATACCACCCCAGAGGCTGGAGGCAGGCCTTCTTCAAGGCCCAGACACTGGACTGGGCCTGCCTCCTGGTCATACCATGAGCCTCCCAGTCATGCCCATCCAGGGCTCACCTCTCATTGTCCGTGTCAATGGGGACCCTGTTCTTCTCCCAGGTGATGAGGGGTTTGGGGAGCCCGTGGATTTGGCACTGGAAGCGGGCCACACCACCCTCCTCGCCCACGGTGGCCTGGGGATGCACGTGGAAGTCTGACATGGCTGGAGAAAGAAAAAGAGGTGTGCACGGGGGAGGCACGTGCTGAGGAGCAGAGAGGACAGGAGAGGGCGTGGGGGCCTCAGATCGCACAGCAGTGCTCACCCTGCCTCCTAGCTGTGGGAACATCTCCCCCAAAGGCACAGTATAGGCCTGGCTGGACACTCTGAGAAAGGTATGGACGAATTCTTGAATGATAAACCTTTAACACTGAAACGGTGGGTGTGGGCACACAGAGGCCAGTCATGGAAAGCCTTGCTCCCAGAGCCTGCTCCCCACTTTTACAGCTGCTTTTGGATTTATTTTTTATAAACTCCCCCTTAGGTGGTGGTGGTTGTTCAGTCACAAGTCATGTCCAACTTTTTGTGACCTGCATGGACAGAGGAGCCTGGAGGGCTACAGATTTCCCAGGCAAGAGTATTGGAGTGGGCTGCCGTTTCCTCCTCCAGGGGATATTCCTGACCCAGGGATTGAACCCAAGTCTCCTGCATTGGCAGATGGTTTCTTTACCGCTGAGCCCCCAGGGAAGCCCCCCTCCCCCGGCTAAAGTATGCAGGTGCTGAATATTATGCTGCACATTTTACAAGAGGAAACAGGCCCAGAGAGGGGAAGTGACTAGGCCAGTGTCACCCAGCAGTCCTTAGACCCTGGTGACCAGAGCCCAGGCTTTCTTTGCCCTTCATCATCATCCCTTTATCCCCAGTTCTGCAGCTTCTCAACGTACCCCAAGAGGGTGGTATATCCATCGAAGGTGACAAGCCTCTCAGAAGACTGTCAGACCCACCAATCTACATTTCAATGTGTCATAAATATTCAGGGACTGCCTCTCCACCTTTCGGGGATCTGAACTAACTGCTCCAGCGCTGATCATGAGAGGGGCCAGGGGTCGTAGGCCACCCCCCTCCCCTCACTCCATTTTCAGCTGGTTAAGTGTCCCTGCCCACCCTCATTCCCACCCATCCCCACTCCCCAGCCTGTAAAGCCCCGGGGAAGGGGCCCCTCCCACTCGGCTTCCCAGTTTCAGCACCAGGGCTGTGATTTCATTAAAATCCACTTTGCTTCAAGTGCGGGAAGGCGGCTCACCATCTGTCCAGGCAGGCAGCCCCTCCCCTCCAACACTCCATCAATGGGGACAGTTGTCCCCTCCCAGAAGGAGCCCTCCCCCACAGCAGCAGGGACCCTGGAGCCTGTCCCAGCTCCGGCTCCCAGCTCCCTGGTTGCAGGCGGGCACACCCCATGTCAGACCCCCGAATCCTCCAGCCTGTGCAGGACTCCAGGGCAGCTCAGAAAGGCCAAGCCTTTGTGCCCTTCTTGCCAGAGTCTCTGGGGGCTGACTCTTTTGTGGCACGTTCTCCGTCTCATTTGCATGTGGTTCATTAAATATAAACATGCATAAAAACCCCCAGTGTTGCCTCCTCCTCTTTCAGGGCCTCCTGGGAGTGTGGCTGATGGGTGTGAGGGCCTCCTTGCACATGTGTGCAGGGCTGTGTATGTGGAAGGACGGGGCTGTGTGTGTGTGTGTGTGTGTGTGTGTGTGTGTGTGTGTAGTGTGGTGTGTGGGTCTGAGGCTGGATGTGAATGGGAGTTTGTATCCCTCAGCTCCTGTGGCTGGTGTATGGTTCCGCTTCTGTGGCTTCTGTGTAGGTAATCCATCACACATGTCCCCAGGTAGATATAGTCCTTACAAAGGGCACCTTGGGCCCTAGGGGAGGAGGGTGGGGGCAAGTGCCCAGCTGGTGTCCCCATCAGGCTTGGTGAAATGATCCCCAGGGAGCATCGTGAGGTCAGCCTACCCTGTCTCAGGCCAAAGGCTGTGTTTGGCCAAGAGCCTGCAGGTCAGTCCAGAGGTTCAGGGGAGGGGGCAGACACACCAGTGGGACCCCTCTACTGCTTCCAGGCCTCAGCCTCCAGGAGGGCAGGGCTGGAGGCAGGCCTAGGGAGTGGAGAGGGAACCCAGACTCCTGGGTCAGCTATCTGTGCCCCCACAACCCGGCCTGACCCACTCAGGAGCTGGGGAGCTGCCTGCCACCCCCCTTCTCTCCCCCCCACTCCCCCACTCTTCCCCAACTCCAGCTGGAGAGGAGCCTGCAGGCCCCCAGGGGATTGGGGCGGGGACTAATGGCTCTGCTGAGTACAGATGCCTCCTCATTAAGGAACCGAATCCTTTTGTGTTTCCAGCCCCCATTCTGGGCTCCCTGGAGGTACAGAGAGCTAGGAGCTGGCCTAGGGAGAGATACCAGGGAAGCGACTGCTTCTCCTCAGGGCACTGGGGATGGATAAAGTTTGGTTTCTAAGCTTCTTCCTCCCCCTAAAACTAAACAGACAAAGCCTGGCTTGAATGCCCTGCTGGAGAGGAATGCTGGAGCAGAAACGGCGGTAGTTATGGAGTATTTAAGGAGTCCTCTGCTCATCTTTTCACTGTACAAGAGTCTGAAAGGTCCCCAGGGCCCCTGGGAGGCAGCCAGGGCCCCTCCCCACCCAGGAGGGCTGCTCTGCTCCCTCAGAGCAGCACCTTGATGAACCTTCCTATCAGCTTCATCTAACTGCCATTCTGCCAAACATCTCCTTTGAAGGGTAGCTTTGTTTTGAAAAGTGCTTGAAAACCACTCATCATGAGCCAACCCATTTACTTTAGGAAGGGGAAACTGAGGCCCAGGCCCAGTTGGTGGCTCTACCATCCCCAAATCAGAAGTTCCACGCCCTAAGACCTGTGCTGGGGTGTCCCTTAGTTCTCCAGCAAATTGTTCACTTCCCAAGGCCAGGTGACCCCAGAGTGGACTGCAGGTGGGACTAGCCTTTTCTCACCGGTTGGGAGTTACCGCTCTGCTACAAGTTTCGGTGAGCCCCCGAGACGGTTCCTAAACCCTACTCCTCGAGCCCAGCTGGCTGCACGGTGTGCTCCAGGTGGTGCAATAGGAGGACTAGCCCCCTTTACCTAAGGCTCCTTCTTCCCCCATTTTCATCCACTCCTATTCAACCCTTGGGTCAGCCCCGTGTGTTCCTGCAGTGTCCTGGGGGACTACAGTGAGGCCCTGGGCAGGCAGTGTGGGAGGGTAATAAGGAAGAGCAAATCTGACTCCATGCTGGATCCTTTTTTTTTACTTTAACCTTTTATTCCATTGCTTTTGCTACAAGTTCATCTCTAAAGTGATGTTGCTTAAAGGATACATGATGGCCCACCTCTGGGAACCCTGTTTCCGCTGCTTCAGTGTAACAAAAGCGCCTGCCCTCACCCCACAGATGAAGGGGTGAACAGGTGCTCCTCAGGGCCTACCATCTCTGATTCCTGCCACCTTCATAAACAAGCCTTTGCTTCCTCGTGGCTCGGACAGTAAAGAATCTGCCTGCAATGCAGGAGACCTGGGTTTGATCCCTGGGTTAGGAATATCCCCTGGAGAAGGGAATGGCAACCCACTTCAGTATTCTTGCCTGGGAAATCCCAGGGACAGAGGAGCCTGGCAGGTTGCAACGAGTCAGACCCGACTGAGCAACGGACACTTTCATTTTCTTTTGTCCATTCTCAGCTGAGCTGGGGTCTCTGGGAATTGTCCACTCACTCCAAGTTCACTCCTGACTTCTTTAGGAAGTCAGGGGAGAGTTTCTCGGGGCCACTTAGATCTCCGATCTCTCAGAGTAGGATGTGTTGGGTTGATAAGTCTGTTCTGCACTGGCTTGTACAAGCTGGCCACGGAGCTAGGGGAAGCAGTCCTTGAGCGTGTCTTGCTCTGGGAAAGAGTCCCTGGGCAGCCGTGGGGCTGAGGGGCTGAGGACTGGACCTCCGAAAACCCTGAACCCTGAGCAAGCCATCCTGGAGGCTGCTGTGGCAGATACTGGCAGACACGGGCCAGTGCGGTGGCTGGAAACACTGCCCAGAGGCCAGCGTGGGTGGCAGCGTGTCTGTGGCTGGTGGACGTGAAGGTGGTGCTATGGCTTGTGGCTACTGATGCTTTATTCTCCTGCTGACACCTGTTGGTCAGGTAGGGGCCGTTGTGAGTTCCTTGCTTCAAGGTGGATTATGGGAGGGGGTCGTTTTGGGATGCCCCTCTGGGATGAGGACCAGAGAGAGTGACAGGGTGGACAGAGGTCTGCTTGCGGGGGGCAGTCACTGTGGAGAAGCAAAGAAGAAAGTACCTTTGTCCCCAAACAGTCTGCAGAGGAATCTCCCAGCCACTCCCTGTTTCCGCTATGGGTACACCCACGCCATGAGGAAAGAGGGTTCAGAGAGAGAGCCCAGCAACCCACCAGCCTGGAAGGGAGCAGAAACAGGCAGGATATGGCTCCTGGACACCCCTATAAATCACCCAAGGGGAGGGGAGTTCTCCTGAGAGCCAGATCTAGAGTGGCTCAGGGAAGGGAGGGGGCTTTCCTCCTGGTCCAGGACCTCTGGCGAGGTCAGGCCTGGATCTGATTAGACAGGCTCCAGGGGGACGCTGTGGGGCAGGAAGGGTCGGGGCAGAGTGCTGGGAAGGAAGCCGGCCACATCCCCCGGGCCCAGCCTCTAGCCCTCGGCTACAGCCAGACTCCTGTCTGGTGTGTGATGACAAAAAGATCAGTGGGCTTGCCAGGATGGAGAGTTCCAAACACAGCCTTTGTGGAAGCTGGAGGCACTGGGGGGCTGAGGCACCAACTGCCCCCATTCACACCGCCCTTCAAGAAGAACATCCACAATCTGCAAACTCCCGAAGGCCATCAAGGCCAGTCCCTCTCTTTGGATCCCTCCCTGCCAAGGACCAGGGATATCCTGAATGCCCTGCTGCCCCTCAAGCAGCTCAGATGTTAACACTTTTCCTTGTACTAGAGACACACCTGAACCCCATATGCTTCCACCCAATGAATGCCCCAACAATGCAGGAGACCTGGGTTTGATCCCTGGGTTAGGAATATCCCCTGGAGAAGGGAATGGCAACCCACTTCAGTATTCTTGCCTGGGAAATCCCAGGGACAGAGGAGCCTGGCAGGTTGCAACGAGTCAGACCCGACTGAGCAACGGACACTTTCATTTTCTTTTGTCCATTCTCAGCTGAGCTGGGGTCTCTGGGAATTGTCCACTCACTCCAAGTTCACTCCTGCTTCTTTAGGAAGTCAGGGGAGAGTTTCTCGGGGCCACTTAGATCTCCGATCTCTCAGAGTAGGATGTGTTGGGTTGATAAGTCTGTTCTGCACTGGCTTGTACAAGCTGGCCACGGAGCTAGGGGAAGCAGTCCTTGAGCGTGTCTTGCTCTGGGAAAGAGTCCCTGGGCAGCCGTGGGGCTGAGGGGCTGAGGACTGGACCTCCGAAAACCCTGAACCCTGAGCAAGCCATCCTGGAGGCTGCTGTGGCAGATACTGGCAGACACGGGCCAGTGCGGTGGCTGGAAACACTGCCCAGAGGCCAGCGTGGGTGGCAGCGTGTCTGTGGCTGGTGGACGTGAAGGTGGTGCTATGGCTTGTGGCTACTGATGCTTTATTCTCCTGCTGACACCTGTTGGTCAGGTAGGGGCCGTTGTGAGTTCCTTGCTTCAAGGTGGATTATGGGAGGGGGTCGTTTTGGGATGCCCCTCTGGGATGAGGACCAGAGAGAGTGACAGGGTGGACAGAGGTCTGCTTGCGGGGGGCAGTCACTGTGGAGAAGCAAAGAAGAAAGTACCTTTGTCCCCAAACAGTCTGCAGAGGAATCTCCCAGCCACTCCCTGTTTCCGCTATGGGTACACCCACGCCATGAGGAAAGAGGGTTCAGAGAGAGAGCCCAGCAACCCACCAGCCTGGAAGGGAGCAGAAACAGGCAGGATATGGCTCCTGGACACCCCTATAAATCACCCAAGGGGAGGGGAGTTCTCCTGAGAGCCAGATCTAGAGTGGCTCAGGGAAGGGAGGGGGCTTTCCTCCTGGTCCAGGACCTCTGGCGAGGTCAGGCCTGGATCTGATTAGACAGGCTCCAGGGGGACGCTGTGGGGCAGGAAGGGTCGGGGCAGAGTGCTGGGAAGGAAGCCGGCCACATCCCCCGGGCCCAGCCTCTAGCCCTCGGCTACAGCCAGACTCCTGTCTGGTGTGTGATGACAAAAAGATCAGTGGGCTTGCCAGGATGGAGAGTTCCAAACACAGCCTTTGTGGAAGCTGGAGGCACTGGGGGGCTGAGGCACCAACTGCCCCCATTCACACCGCCCTTCAAGAAGAACATCCACAATCTGCAAACTCCCGAAGGCCATCAAGGCCAGTCCCTCTCTTTGGATCCCTCCCTGCCAAGGACCAGGGATATCCTGAATGCCCTGCTGCCCCTCAAGCAGCTCAGATGTTAACACTTTTCCTTGTACTAGAGACACACCTGAACCCCATATGCTTCCACCCAATGAATGCCCCAACTTTCCCCCTGAGAATTTCATTTTCCAATAGAGGAGCTAGCTATTAAGCACTTGAAATGTGACCAGTCCAAATTTAGTTGGGCCGTACCTTTAAAATACACACTGGAGTTCAAAGATTTAGTAAGGACCAGGATATCCTGAATGCCCTGCTGCCCCTCAAGCAGCTCAGATGTTAACACTTTTCCTTGTACTAGAGACACACCTGAACCCCATATGCTTCCACCCAATGAATGCCCCAACTTTCCCCCTGAGAATTTCATTTTCCAATAGAGGAGCTAGCTATTAAGCACTTGAAATGTGACCAGTCCAAATTTAGTTGGGCCGTACCTTTAAAATACACACTGGAGTTCAAAGATTTAGTACAAACTCAAAGACACTAAGCATTAGAGAAACACAAATCAAAACCATAATGAGATGCCACCTCACACCCATTGGGATGGCTACGATCAAAGCAACAGCAAGGAATAACAGAGAATAACAAGTGTTGGCAAGCCTGGGGAAGAAATGGCATTGTTGTGGACTGTTGGTAGGAATGTTAACTGGTGCAGCTGCTAGTGAAAACAGTGAGGGCGTTCCTCAAACACTTAAAAAGAGAGGACTTCCCTGGTGGTCCAATGGTTAAGAATCTGTCTGCCAATGCAGAGACCACGGGTTTGATCCCTGGTCTGGGAAGCTCCTGCATGCCAAGGGACAACTAAGCCCGTGGGCCACAACTCCTGGGCCTGTCTGCAAGAAATACAGACCCCTCCCCCCCCCACTAAAGCCCACACTCCACAAAAGAAGCCACCACAACGAGAAGCCCGCCCGCCACAACTAGAGAAAGACCAAGTGCGGCAACAAAGACTCAGCACTGCCAAAAATAAATAAATAAATAAGTAGAGACTTAAAAACAGAACCACCATATGACCCAGCAATTCCACCTCTGGGTATCTACCCCAAAGAATTACAGGTCTCAAAGAAGTATCTGTACATCCACGTTCAAAGCAGCCTTATTTACAATAGCTAAAATGTGAGAGAAGTTCAGGTGATCATCAACAGGTGAATGGATAAACGAAATATGTTTGTACAATGGGATATCGCTGCTGTTGTTTAGTCACAAAGTCGTGCCTGACTCTTTTGCAACCCCGTGGACTGTAGCCCGCCAGAATCCTCTCTCCATGGGATTTCCCAGGCAAGAATACTGGAGTGGGTTGCCATTTCCTCCTCCACGGAATCGCCCCAACCCAGGGACAGAACCTGCGTCTCCTGCATTGGCAAGCAGGCAGATTCTTTACCACTGAGCCACCAGGGAAGCCCACAATGGAATATTACTCAGCCTTAAAACAGAAGGAAATTCTGACACATGCCACAACGTAGATGAACTTTGAAGACATTCAGTTCAGTCGCTCAGTCATGTCTAACTCTCTGCGACCCCATGAATCGCAGCACGCCAGGCCTCCCTGTCCATCACCAACTCCCGGAGTTCACTCAGACTCACGTCTATCAAGTCAGTGATGCCATCCAGCCATCTCATCCTCTGTTGTATGCTAAGTGAAATAAGCCAGTCACAAAAAGATAAGTACTGCATGATTCCACTTATATGAGGTACCTAGAGTAGTCAATTCATAGAGATAGAAAGTAGAATGGAAGGGGCCACAGGCTGATGGGGAGAGAGGCTGAAGGAATTACTGTTTAATGGGAACAGAGATTCACACTTGGGAGAGCAAAAGAATTCTAGAGATGGATGGTGGTGGTGGTTGGCATAGTAATATGAAGGAACTTGGAGAATCCCAGGGACGGAGGAGCCTGGTGGGCTGCAGTCTATGGGGTCGCACAGAGTCCGGCACGACTGAAGCGACTTAGCAGCAGCAGCAGCAGCAGCAATGCTACTGAATCACACACTTAAAAATGGGTAAGATAGGGATTTCTCTGGTGGTTCAGTGGCTAAGACTCCTGGCTCCCAATGCAGGGGGCCTGGGTTCAATCTCTGGTCAGGGAACTAGATCCCACATGCCATGACTAAGACCCAGCACAGCTAAATAAATACATATTTTTTAAAAAATGGTTAAGACAGTAAATTTTATGTTATGTGTATTTTAAAAGTTGGAAAAATAATAACTTTAATTGATAATAATAGCTAATAATTTTAAATACTGATGAAGTTGAAACAATAATAATTTGGATTTTTTAAAGACAGTCCAAAAATATTAAAAAGTTATAAAAATTTTAAAAGTAATGATTTTGTGTTGGAATAATGCTTTGTATATATTAAGTAAAATAAAGTTTATTATTAAAATTAACTTCCCTGTTTATTTTTTACTTTTTAAAAAATATATGTGACTATTAGAAAATTTAAAATTATCTATGTGGTTTCTGTTATACTTCCACCAGACATTGCTGCTCTAGAAGACAATTCTATTCTTCATGTAACAGACCTTCAAATACTTGAAGTCCAGGGTGTTTCCTGAGAAACATCTTCTGAGAGGAGTGAGTGAAAGTTGTTCAGTTATGTTCGACTCTTTGTGACCCCATGGACTGTAGCCCGCCAGGCTCCTTTGTCCATGAGATTCTCCAGGCAAGAATACTGGAGTGGGTTTTGGTTCACTTCTCCAGGGGATCTTCCCAACGTAGGGACTAAACCCGGGTCTCCCACATTCCAGGCAGATTCTTTACCTTCTGAACCACTGGGGAAGCCCATTGAGAGGAAATACCCTTAACTCCTTCAGTCACTTGTGATGATGAGTGATGTTCAGGTGTCTTGAGCCTGAAGACCATGGGCAACACTCTGAACCCACACAGCCTGACACCACTGGGGACTTGGAGCAGGTTTCAGCTATCAGCTGTAGTGACCATCCCTGTGCCATCCAATATGGTAGCCTCGAGTCACAGGTGGTCACTTAAAATTAAATTACAAATTCAGTTCCTCTCACTCACTAACTGCCTTTCAAGTGTTCAGCAGCTGCAAGTGGCTACAGGCTACCTTATGGGACAATGCCAATAAAATACTTCCGTCGTCACAGAAAATCCTGTTGGACAGCACTGGCCCACACCCAAAGTAGAGCCTCAGACCCACAGCTGCCTTCTGCATCGCTTCCTCTCCCCTGCTACCCCACCGGAGGGCCCCTCCTTCTTCTGTATCGTCATCATTAGCCCAGCTTTGCCCCTGCCAGATCCCCCCTCTCCCGGCCACATGGATTCAGAGATTGCTGACAAGGCCCACGTTTGATTGCATCTCTGCATCTCTGCATGGCAGGAAGGCCTCACACAGCAAGATTTCTGCTCCTAGTTGGGGAATACTTGCTAAGAGCATTTTGAGGGAACGGTCCAGTGAAGAGGTTAATGGTACAGGCTCTGGAATGAGACAGGAACTGGGCACAAAACACCACCACTCTCAGCTCTGTGACATTGAGTGAGTTACTTAGTCTCCCAGAACCTCTATTTTCTCACTTATATTAATAAAAATAAGGTTGATAATAGTTCATGTCATTAGAGCCGCTGCACTGAGGGGAATCAATGAGACCTGTTTGTAAAGTACTTGGCACAGTCCTCAGAAAATAGCAAAGCTTGCTATCTATTGTTGAGGGAAAATAGAGGAATTGAGTTAAAAGATGCTGAGAGGTTATAGGACTTCCTTGGTGAACCAGCGGTTAAGACTCTGTGTTTACAATGCAAGGGGCTTGGGTTCAATCCCTGGCTAGGGAACTAGGATTCCATATGCCGCACAACACAGCTGAGAAAATTAAGGAAAAAACAAACAAAAAAAACTAGGTGCTGAGGTTATGGTAGAGCACGGCAGGATTGGGGGTTGGTAGCCATCTCCTCCAAGAGAGTAGCCATATTCTCACAGACAGGCAAAGGCTCAGAGAGTTAGCAGTAGAGGCTCTGAAAAAGTGAGTAAAGATAGAATTTGCAAGGCTTGAATGGTGAGAGGGTCAGTGCAGGGGGAAGGGGGCAGCGGGGTATAAACCAAACTTGGCTTCTATTTCACTTCTGCCTGGGGGCTTCCCAAAGGCTCTAACAGGCGAGCTGTCAGCTGGAAGAAGCCATTGGGTAATTGAGGCCTTGACTTCTCTAGTAAAATGTTTATGAAGCCCATAAACTCATGCCTTTATTGGCCAGGCTCATTCCGGGGGGATGGATGTGGCTCTCTGAGGTGCAGTTAAAGCACCTGCTGAACTCTGGCACCCTACAGCTACTCCGGGCTCCACCCAGACCCACCAGGCAGAGCGCCCCTGGAGGGTGAGGAGGCCAGCCAAGTCCCACTTCACGTGCCCTTTAAACTCCACAAAGCACTTGTAAATGTTCTATCTCTACATGTGAATGGGAAGGAGGGAGGTGATGGCGGAGAGTCCTGAGTCCTGGGGAGGCTGGCAGCTTGCCACAGTCCCCATGGGATATTGGTTTTATCATCAGGCTTCTCTGGCCCAGGCTCACCCTTCCTAACCCTCTGTCCCAATCTCCCCAATATCGGGGTCCCCGCCTTACACATGACTTTGGCTCTGTTAGGGAAGAGCACCCACACTGATGGGCTGTTGACATTCGGGATGGAGCAAAGTATGAACTCAGAAGACCTGTATTTACTCCCTGGGCCTCCAAAGGGAAGTCTGAGAGTTAAAGTTTTGAATCCAGGGAGTATGGTGTTTTGGGGGCAGGAGGCTCTGTGTGGGGTTTGGGTGGATGGGTGTGGGTGGATGGTGTCTGGGGCTTACAAACAGCTCCAGAAGACTGCAATGGCTCAGAGGCCCTGCTAAGCTTTGCTGGGGGTGATTGATTCATCTGGGCCTTTGCCTGGTGACCCTGCTCTAAGAAGCCTCTGGATCCTTTTGTCCCCCTCCTCAAGCCCCTTACCCCCTGCCTTAGGCCCCTGAACCCCAGACCCTCCCTCCCACCCTCCCACACCACCACCAGCTCACCACTCCCCCGGCCCCAATTCTAACACAAAAGGCAACTTTGTCTTTCAAGTCAGCAGCCATAAATCCACGTCTCTCTCCTGCCTCCTGGCAGCCACCTCTGACAAATGGGAGGAGTGGGGGACAGTGGGGGGCCAGACTCAGCTTGGGAAAGTCCCTGCATCCAGTTGCTGGCCCACTGTAGGCTGGTGAGCATCAAACCTTTATGGCCTGATCTTTGATTCCAACGGACAGGAAGACCCAAGGCACAGCTGCAGGGGAGGCAGTCGGGCTCTCTGCAGTCTCTGGGCTGGGCTTTTACTGCCCAAAGAGCATAAAACCTCTCAAAGCCCTCCTTTCAATTATTCAGCCCATAATCCGGAGGCTCCGGTTCTTCCTCCACATCAAGCAGTGGGCTCCCCATCCCTCCCCTACCTCCAGCTCACCATGGAGGGTGTAAAGGGGCCTGGTGGAGTGTGCTGTGGGACACGGGTGAGGCCCTACCCAACGTGGCATCCTGGCTGAACCACGAGGTGGGTGTGTTCCCCTGCTGTCAGTGTGGCCCCTACACATGAATAGGGAAAGGCGAAGAGAATCACTCGCCCCATGAGACCCACTCCACTGCTAGGTTTTCAAAAGCAGTCTCAACTTCAAATATTTTGCTCCCACATATCAGGCAATGAGTCAGAGGATGTGTCCTGGTCTGGGAAATACAGTCATCTGTCCTATGTTTACATAGCACACCCACTAAATCAACTCTAAGCATTCATTCAACAGATATTTACTGATTGCTAACATGTCAAGAGGATGTCATGGCACCCTGGGGCAAATTCCCTCCTCCCACAGACCCTGTCTTTAGACTTTCCACCCAAGATCCTAGAAATATCAGAAAAGTGAAAACACCAGAGCCAGAGTCTTAGGGATGATCATAGTCCTATGACCCTGAAAAACAGAAGCCTACAGATGCCACTGATGAGCAAAGCTAAGATATTATGTCAGTGTAACCCTGAGAGGCAGGGATTATTAGCCTTCTGAAGCACAGAGAGGTTAAGTAACTTGCCCAAGGTCACACAGTCATTTAATAATGATGTTCACACATTAACATTTAATGATGCCACAGCAGGCATTTGAACTTAAAATGTTCTAACTTATGTTCTTTCCTTGCATCACAGCTGTGAGACACACACATTCAAATGCTTCTCAAACACGACTGACCATACCTTTGAACAATGGCACAGAAAATCACAGAAGCACACGACATCCTACACCTTAAAAGTATCACGCCAAAAAAAAGTATCATGCCTATGTACATTCAGAGACACCCAGGACATAGCAGGCTTCACTTTAACTGAATTCCCCCAGGGTTTGAGGTAGGTTTCACAGAGCGTAACTAATGCAGATAAACACCATGATATGACAGTGTTATTAGCCTTCTAATGGTCACTGAGCCCACACATGTTTCCTAAATTCTATTAACACAGGTAAATAACCAACCCAGACGCCAGTCCCCAGATAGTCCTTTCACGAACACTTGTGTGCTCATGGAAATCGGCAAACCAAGAAACCAAGCTGCAAGGATGGAGCCTGCAGAGTTATTCCTGTCACTTGTCAGGCCTTACAAAACAGAGGAGTAACTTATTTTCCAGGTTTTGCAGGAAGAGGACAAAGCACTGAGATGCCAGTGGCTTCCATGGGGTGAGTGGGGGTGGTGGGGCAGGAGAGGGAGGGTAAATGTGTTAAAGAGAAGGGTCGCCGTGACTGTCTCAGTACTTTTAGTAACTGGGTCTTGATTAAGCCAAAGCCCCTCTCTGGGACTATTTCCTCCTCTGTAAAATGGACGAGTTGAACTGGGCCGATTACAAAGTCTATCCGGCTACAGCCTGAGACACACATGCTTGCAGGCGGCAGCCCAGGGTACAGGGTCGGGGGCTAAGAGACAGCTTGGGAATCCCTCCTCTGCCTTAGACTTGAAACTGTCCAGGCCCAGCAGGGCCCCTCTCCAGACTGCACGTCTCCACCTGTGTCAGCGTCACCAATCTCCCTTATGTAACGTGCCAAGGCCCACGACATCCTTAACTTCCGTCATTCTGGTCGGGATACTGGATCTCCCTCACTGCCCGGAAGGACGTCTGGCTCGGGGGCACAGGCTGGAGCTATTAAGTAAATTGCTTTCACGTGACCATGAGGACAACTCAACAAAAACAGACACTGCCCCCAAATTTCCAGAACCATATATCAGGATTTGTAGGGGACTAATCTAGCAGGCATTAGCTAATGGAGGGGTGACCTGATCGTGTCTGACTGTCACAGATTCCTTATGTGACCTTTCCATTTCAACCCTGGTTTTTTCATTTTTAAAATGGGAGTGGAGGAGGATAGACAAGATAATCTGTAAGGTTCATACCATTAATATTTTGGGATAACACTAGGTGAAATGGTCTCTCTCTTCCCATGAAAGGACTCCTCAAACCTTGATCTGATGCTGTATTTATCTCATGATTCTACAGAATCTCTGGCGGCTCAACTCTGAACCATGATCATTTAGGGCCTGCAGGCCCTCCACCCCAGCAACACTGCAGGAGAAGCCTTATCTGTTGGGGGAGGAGAGAGGCCTGCATTCCATGAGAGGATCATGAATTTTCTTGGCTGGGGCACCAGCTCTTGGAAGTAGACTTATTTGGTGAACGCCACTGCTGTCCTCTAGTTGTCTTCTATAGGTTTCAAAAGCCTTCCCTTAAATTCAAAGGTTTCACCACATCCACCGCTAACCTGTTTCTTTTCTTGAGATTCTTGGTTAGAGCCTCACCATGGGCCGACTACCCAAGCTAGAACAAAACAAGTGCCCACTGCCACACCTGTTGCCCTCTCCCCACAGTCAGCTGGTCACTAAACACGGGCTCACCTCCCTTATTGCTCCCACTGCCTTAGCTCAGGCTCTCAACACTCTCAGCTGCTTCTGTAATACCTTCCCCTGACCAGTCTTCCCATTTCGAGTGCTCCCTTCCTCCGCTTCTTGGGCTTCCCCTGTGGCTCAGCTGGTAAAGAATCCGCCTGCAATGCAGGAGACCTGGGTTCGATCCCTGGGTTGGGAAGACCCCCTGGAGAAGGGCATGGCAACGCACTCCAGTATTCTAGCCTGGAGAATCCCCACGGACAGAGGATCTTGGCGAGCTACAGCCCATGGGGTCGCAAAGTGTCAGACACACCTCCTCTTCTTAGTCCATCCTGAAGCCATAATCATCTTCCTGAATATCCAAGTTAACACCTTTGGTGGTTCTCCATTGCCTTGAATCAAAGTGGTCTCCTTGGGATGGCATTCAAGGTCTTCATTATTAGATCCTGATTCATCTTTCCAGCTTCAAAGGCAGCTAGTTCTCTCTTCATGTAATTTGCACTCTGACTGTGTGAGACAGGCCTGTCTGTTCCAGACATATCATAGATGTTCAGACTTCTCTTTGCCTCTGCTGTCCCCATTTGCCTGGAACTCTTTTGCCATTTTCTCTACTAGCATCTCATCTTCTACAGCCCCCAAAGGAGGCAGAATTAATTCCTGCCTTGAATGTGTTGCCTTTGTGCCTCTCTCCTAGTCTTTAACAAAACATATCAGAATCTGTTGCTTACACATCAATCACCTACTAGCTTGTAAGTCCCTTATGGGCCCAGAATGGTCTAATTTGCCTTTCTACCTCCAGCACCTAGAACAAATACTAGGTAAATAATAAGTCTTTATTAACTGTGTCCTGAATGCTAGTGTTAAGGGTCATATGATCTTGGGGGTCATTCATGACTCATTACACATTATCTTCTCTTCCACCCAAGTCCCCACCCTGCCACAACTCATTGTTTATTTGGGCCAAGTTACTTTTTCTCCTTGAGTCTCAGCTTCTTCAGTGAAATGAAGGACTTGGGACTAAGCACCCCGACTCCTCTTCTCAAACCTGATTGTGTATCAGAATAACGTAGGGTGCTGAGTAACAGTGCAGATTTCCGGACTCCACTTCCTTGGTCTGGCGCGGTGCTCAGGAATCTCTATTATTACTATGAAAGCGCAGGAGGCTGTCACATGTGCACGGTCAGCATTGGACCCCCTGGACTGGCAGGTTCTCCAGAATGCTTCTCGTCTCCGAGCTCCAGCAGCCGACAAGGGCATATTCTCAGCCCAGCAACCCTAACCCCATCCACCCATCCAACCCCTCCAGCAACGAGGCCAGCTTGTTAGTCCAGGCAGTCTGACTCCAGTGCCAGGAACCGGCAGCGGGGCGGGTGGAGCATGTGGGAGCCCGGCCCCCGCGGGCCCCCCAGTGCTGGCATTCGGCTGCCGGGCGGGGTCAGGGCCCCAGCCTGGGGCCCTGAGAGCCGCTCGCTCGGCGGCAGGAGTAAGTGGGACCATCTGCTCCGCTCGGCAGAGGTCAGCGCTTTGTGTCAAGCTCCCATCCCCCCTCGCTCCTCCCTCCACCTTCCCCTCTTTGCCCTTTGACTCCCGGGACTCAAAGGAGAAAAAAAAAACCCTTGAGGTCCTGATGAAAGTGGGAGTGTGATGGGGAGCGACACCGGAGCTCGGCGCCCGGGCAGAGCTGAGCCTGCGCCGGCGGAGAGCGCGCGGCGGGCGGCTGCGGGCCGGGGAGGAGCAGCCGCGTCCGGTCCGCCGGGCCCGGGCCGAGCCGGCGGGGCGGCTCCCGAGGGAGGCGGCGCCGGTTCCCACAGCCGGCCGGGCCGTCGGGCCCCTTTGAAGTGGCCGCAGCTGCACACCCCGAGCCGCGGCTAATCCCCACCGACGCGGGCGTCCTCGCCCCCCCGCATAGCAATAGTGTCCGCGCTGAATGGCGCTGGCTAATTACCTCGCTCGCACCGCCGCGGGTGAATGAGAGAATCCGGCATTGTGCGCGGCGAATGGAGAAAATAAGACAACCATTGTCCTCGCACGCCAAACGAGGGTTTGATGTCGCTGGGGCGAGCGAGGCACCATTTCCCGCCACCCCCTCCCCCCAGCGGGGCAAATGCCCCAGCTGCGCCCGGGTGGACCCGGCCGGCCCAGGGAAACTGAGGAAGCAGGTCCCGCCTCCCCACGGAAGAAGCCCTCTGCGCAACCCCCTACCCATGGAACCCGGCGGGGCTACGAGACTGCCCTGGGGCTCCCCTGTACACCAGTGGGTTCTTGGGGGCACCTACTGTGATAGCTCGGTTCAGAGAAAAACCAAGCGCGGCCCTGCCTTCTCAGCCTAATTAGATTTCGCTGGGAACACGTGAAACAATGGGAAGAGTCGAGGATTTATATTCTTCAGTGCCCAACTGTGTGCCACCAGCTGAAAGGGCTGGAGACGGTCAGAGAACGGCTGGGAGAGATGTGAGGAGAGGAACAGGGCTCTGAAAAGAAGAGGCAGGAAGATGGGGAGCTGTAAGGGCTGAGGAATGGGCTGGCATGTGCCGGGAGGAAGAGAGAATGGTTGGAAAGGGGAGGGCCTAACAGTCGGTACCAGTCAGGAGCAGGGTTCAGGACTGGGATGTGATACCGGAAGCACCCAGGCCACTGCTTTGATCCAAGAAAGGTCCCCTTGATGAAAATGGTGGATGGGAAGGAAGGACTGGAATTTCAGCCACTTGCCTGTGAAAACCGACTCTTCATCAGGAACTGGACTAGCCCGAGGCACTTCCCTTTTCTTCTTGTATAAGGATGTGAGAGGCTGAGCTTAGAAATCAGCACTAAAGGAAAATCGCGATGCAGATGGACAGGCTGAAAATCACACTGTTAATTCAACAGATTCTGTGCTTTATCAGGCTGCCTTCTCTCTTCACCATCACCACCAGTTATGGTTGCTTTTTGGCAAGGCGGGAAGAAGAGCTCACATTCTTCAAGATCAGGAGGTGTCTTATCTTTCTGTCCCTCAGAGTCCTCAGCTTAGAGGCAGGTAGGTGTAGGACAGATGCTCTTAGAGATTGGCTGATTTGATAACTGACCTGCTTTAATATCCTTCAGTTCCAGTATCCTTTTCCTGGAAACACGTACTTCCTAATCCCTTCTGATGGGCTCTTAGATTATGTCTGCCTAAAGCAAGAACATACAAGATCCAGTGTCCTTTCAGGCTTCTCAACCGATAAAAAGGTCCATTGCTCAGATCAACAGTAGGTGTTGGGCTGACCCAATAGCCCTTGGTTAGCATCACTTATGATGCATATTACTGGGCTCTTTCTAAGGCAGCAATCTTTTCTAATGTTCTAATGTCCATGTTACACAACGAGATTATGAACCCTTTGTGTACAGCTGATAACTAGACTCTGAAACAGGACCACCCATAAGGTGAAGTCACTCAGTTGTGTCCTGTTCTTTGCAACCCCATGGACTGTAGCCTACTAGGCTCCGCCATCCATGGGATTCTCCAGGCAAGAGTACTGGAGTGGGTTGCCATTTCATCCATCCATTTATTTGAGAATAAAATTAAAGACTTGACAACACTTGTTGAGAGACTAAACAGCCGCCAAAATGGTTCCTTGTCTTGACTGATCAACCACACCTAACGATACCGAGTGCTAGTTGTAACAGTGATACGTGAAAAAAGTATGCTTTTTAAAGGAGAGAGAAATCTAAGTATAGGTTATTATTTTTCTAACCCAATTCTCAATCAAGGTTTAACTTAACCTGGTCATAAGTGCCAATATGCTCGTAATGTGTTTCTTAATAATTCTCCTAATCTTCATCTCAGAGTCACGTTTCTTCTGCCTAAGGCTCTAGAATCTTAAGCGTATTTGGTGTCCTAGCACCTGCTGAACTAGTCCCCTGCTCAGGCTAGTCTACCTAGTTAGCTCGTCTGCCTAGTTAGTTGGTCTAAAGAACTCCAAAACAAAACAGAAAGGTAACTCAGAACTGCCGTGGATATGGTAAATGTAAGAAGCCTGAAGCTCCACCAGTTTGACTTTTCTTTCCCTCCTCTGCAGTCCCTGAGCACCCTTCACAGACCCAAGGACCGTAAAGAATGATGCTTAACATCCCTTCATCTAGAGAAAAAAGGACCTTACCCAAGGAAGCAACAGTTAGTTTGTAGTAGATCAGAGATCATTCTAATGCCATACAAGCCACTAGCTTCATTTTATAAGACTAAAATGACCATTCAAACAGAAAATAATTGTTATATAGTACTAGACACGTGTCTTAATAGTTTGTCCAGATTTCAACAAGAGTGCCTGAATGTCTAATCTCCAGAAAATTACACTTGGGAAATGATCCACTATTCAAAAAACATGAGGCGCCTCCAGCCCCAAACTGGAGATTCAACACTTCTAACTAAAAAGTGCTGTTTAAAGGAAGCCTATTTCTCCTTACATCTCTTCTTTCCCCTCACATCTCTTCTTTCCCCAAACCCAAGACCATTAAGTAACTTTAAAAATAATGCTCCTTGGGTGAATATTTTGATAAGAAGATAATGAGTATAATAACGAGAGTGTGTTTTTTCTCCTCTTATCCATTCCCACAGCAACATGCATTCACAGGAGGCTTTGTTATCAGGGTTATGATTTTTCAAGATAACAGGAAGATAGGCACGTACATATGCAAGGATGGTCCTTCCCAAGAGGATGTACATGAAGTACAAGGGAAGACGGACGCTTCCCAGCATGGAACTAGCCTGTTAGCCACTGGGGGGATGAGCCCAAAGGCCTGGCATCCTCGGACTTTCTATAGCTTGTCTGGAAGGGTGTCCCACCCAGAGGTGACTGCGTATCGGTAGCCCCTTCTCCTGGTAAGCTGAGGTCTGACTTCACCAGGCCAACCCCTTCCCCCTCAGCACTCAATCACCTCACCTGCAGCTTCGTCCAGTCTCGATCCTCCCCCAAGTGGCCAGCAGTGGGACCCTGGAAGAAGGCTGTTTCAAGGAATGGAACAGAAGAGGGAGACAGGGGTGCCCCTTAAGACTGCAAGAAGCTGGTTTAGGAGACCGGTGACACAGTTAGATGCAGACATGGCTGCTCTCAGCTTCTGACAGTAGGGGACTCAGAAGTCTGCAGAGAATGGCTTCAGTGAAAGTACATTGTAGGCCCTCGAGTGATATCCGACTCAGCCTTCCCTGCCTCCTCCAAGTCCAGGCTGTTGTGCTCCAGAGGAGGAGTGTGCTGCCACAGCAGGCAGGACGTGTTCCCACCCTCCCTTTCATATGCCCACAGCTCTCCATTCTCATCCTTCCAGGCACCACACTGTGCTTAGTGCTGAGGATGCTCAGAGGAGCTAGCTCCACCCTTCAAGGAGTCTGCAAACCAGTGGGAGGAACAAGTCCCAGAGCACCCTGGGGTGTCTTCTGATTCTCCTCACCCCTAAAAAGCCAAGCTGGCCATACGGTTCAATGACTCCTTCCCAACTGATGCAATAAAAGCTATACAGCTTTATTTCAGGGGAGCTTTGATCCCATCAACCTTATATTTAGCAGCCTTGCTCGTAATGATCTTGATTTTGTCATGGTTCACTGGGAAAATGACTGATTTGAGAAGCAAAGTCAGAAACACAAGAGAGCAGGAATGTCAAACAGGCTCAGTCCTGAGACTCATTCTATGATATATTACTGGTCTTCTGATATAACGGAATCAAGGATATTCTAACCCATTCTTCAAGTGGGGCCAACTTAAGACAGGCTTTCTCTAAGGTATTAGAGATTTGGCATACAATTTTTGTGGTGGTGATGGTGTTCAGCTGCTAAGTTGTATCCAACTTTTTGTGACCCCATGGACTATAGCCCAGGGTCCTCTGTCCATGGTATTCTCCAAGCAAGAATATTGGAGTGGGTTGCCATTTCCTTCTCCAAGGGAACTTCCTGACCCCGGGATTGAACCCATGTCTCCTGCACTGGCAAGCAGATTCTTTGCCACTCATCCACTGCGGAAGCCCAGCATACAATTTTAAGAGGCCCCTAAAAATTTAGGGTGAAAGGAACTACTGCAGAAAGAGAGTGATATTCCATATAAGCTGGGATGTAAGAGGCAAAACAAAAATAACCCACAAAGAGCAGGGTAGGTGAGGAAAGAACAGCCAGATGTGAAGATGGCAGGAAAAGATCCAGGAATTGTTTATCATAAGCAAATACTGGGTTGCAGCCTTCTAAGATCCCGGCTCTGAAGTTAGAATCTCAAATCCCATTTGGCCAATCAGCTCATTGGAAAGAATGCCTGAATGCTTTCTGTCTCAGTTCTGTACACCCAGGACTTGGGGCAAGGCCTGCTCTCTGGGTCTCAGCTTCCACAGCAGTAATGTGAGAAACATGGGCAAGAGACTGGAGGACAGGGCAGAGAAGGGTGAGGGTACATCAGGAAAACCTGGAAAGGTCCCTTCTCCCTATTCCTGCCTGCCCCTGTGGGGAACACACTCCCAAGCACTGTCAGGGCGATGCGCACACATCTCCGTTCCAGCTGCCCTGTGAAGGTTCTGGGACCCACTCTGCTTCCTGTTCAAAGGCTGGCCTACAAACTTTTGTCTAGCTCCCTCCCGCCCCTCGTCAGCAGTCCCTGGCCTGCACTCCAAGCCAATCGGGAGGAAGGAGGCTGGGAGCCCAAAACCTCCACTCTCCTGTTCCATTTTGCTCCCCAAGAGCAGTTAAGAGGCCTCCTTAACCGGTGGGAGCCAGTTCCCGAGTTACCAGGTGAAGGCCAGGGTAGTGGAGCATACACAGGAGCTCCAAGGAGGACACAGGCGCACTCGCAGACCGCAGATAACACTCACACACGCACACATGTTTTCACATCCAGAGACACGGGGTGCGGTGACTTGACAGCCCGCATCGATTCTGCCGCTTTGTGCTGACGGTTGGGGGCATCCCTCTTCCATCGTCGTTTTCGGAGCGCAGCTCCTTCCAGTGCACTCATTTCACACCGCGCTTGCCACGGGGCAGAGAACCAGTCCCTGGGTAGGAGGTTGAGCTCCCCCGCCACACCCTAATCCCAAGGACTCTGTAGCTCCGCTTCGGACACGTGCGCTGGCAGCGACAGACGGTGAGGATGACAAGAGTTTGCTGTAGAACTGTGATGTTGACGGTTCAAAAAGGAAGAAGCCAAGCCCAGCACGGGAGTGGGAGAGGGAGATGGAGGAGAGCAAGGGCCAACCTGGGGAGGGGTAGGGGGGAGAGTTGGGGAGGGGGAAAACTACCTTCAAGGCAAAATGAGTCAGCCTCCTGAATTTCAGAAGTGAGAAGGGACTTTGAGAACCTTGTAATCTGGTGCTTTCCACACTATCTTCCACCTATGGGGAAACTGAGGTCCAGGAAAGTGAACTTTGGGTTTTGTGGGTCCAAAACCACGTGGGGATAAGTTGAATATTTATGTATTACAAGCAGCTCCTGGTTGAAGTAGGAGCCAAGGAGGACGCAGAAGTCATGATGACCTCTATGTCAGGCCCAGGCTCCTCCCAGTCCGCAGTCTTGGCAGACACTTTCCCCGGTGGGAAGCGGGTAGACTGGGAGGAAGACATGCAGGCAGCTCCACGGCAGGCAAGGCCCCAGGTCAGGGCATACGCCCCAGGAATCATCAGCCCCCAAACCAAGGCTTTCAGGTAAGGATGGGGGCAGGATCCAGGACCCTCCCCAGAAGTCAGGTTGCTGAGAGTGAGGGTGAAGAAATGCAGAGTGCCCAGGGCTGACGCGGTGTCCCAAGAAGGTCTGGTTCGGTGCTCCCTCCCCACCCTCATTACCTGTTCTCACTCAGAGACCCGAAGTTCACCCTGTTCTAGGGATCCCCGCTGCAACTGGCCCCCTCCCCCTAGCCAGTAAAGCCCCCGCCCTGTGCCCTCCCAGCAGGCACAGCCGCCCCTCCCTGCAGTGCTGCTGGGTAGACCATGGAGCCCGCCGCTGTCCAACACACACTGCTCAGTGGGGCCGAGAGGGAAGAAGGGGGTCGAGAGGGCCGGGGCCTCATGTCGACCAGTCGCCCAGGATGGGGTAGTAGCCGAATCTTCCAGCTACCACAGCGGGCAGGGACTGTGGTCAGGGATGGGGCCCACGTAACTGCACGAGGCCTTAGGCCACCTTGCCCAGGCAAGCGGACAGCAAAAGGACAATCAGCAGCCTGGCTTCTCCATCTTCCAAGGCTGATTATGTCTCTTCCCTACTGCCCAGCCCCCACCCCCGGAACCCCTAGGGAGAAGGATCCTACTCAAGCCACACCAATTCCTTTCCTGTGATTTGTTCTGAATTTTCAAACAAAGAGTAATTATGACAGATGTGGAGCAATCAGCATCATTATGCGGGGGAAACAAGAAAGGGAAAGGGAGATGAGCCCCGGGGGAGGGAACTTGTCTTTCCGACTCGAAACAAGCAATTCCCACACCTAAAGACCAAAACCCTCAGGACTTCTCCTCCTGCTGGGAACCGGTAGCCAGCCACTACGCCCAGCCTATCAGGTAGGACAACCTTTCTCTGCAAAGCATCCCAGCAGAGCACCGAGCCTAACTGCCCTCCAGATTCTTCCCAGACCTCCTGCAGCAGCTGGGGGTGGGGACCATGTAGCCCCATCTGGCACACCCAGAAGTGGCTCCCACTTTGGCTAGGGTTCTAAGTTGTTTGCTCCTAATACTCCCGTGCAGGAACATAGCTCTATTAATATTTCTTAGGCAAAAATACTGATTATGTTCTCAAGGGACTTCTAGCCCCCTTCAAGGACACTCAGGCCATTGAATTTTGAGTCAGGCAGACCAGGTTTAAATCCCAGCTTCTCTACTTACTGTGTACCCTTGGGCAAGTTAATTAACCAGTCTGAGCTTCTGTTTGCTGCTGCATGCTGCTGCTGCTAAGTCACTTCAGTCGTGTCCGACACTGTGTGACCGCATAGGTGGCAGCCCACCAGGCTCCCCTGTCCCTGGGATTCTCCAGGCAAGAACACTGGAGTGGGTTGCCATTTCCTTCTCCAGTGCAAGAAAGTGAAAAGTTCTGTTTACTCATCTGTAAAATAGGACTAGTAATGCCGACTAATGGAAATCTGTGGGAATTAAGTAAATTAACATACAAAGGGTTTAGGACACTGCAGCCCCCTTAGACTAGGAAGACTCCTGCTACTACTACAGGCTCCCCACCAGAGCCAGCACGCAGGCAGCCCTCACACCACTCAGCTCAGCATCCGAGGTGCTCTGGAAACTCAGAGACTCTCTGAGATGTGCCATGGATGTCAGGAGCCTATACCCTCTGGCTGGCACTCACATTCAGAACCACCCCCACAGACAGGGGTAGGGGTAGATCAGGAGAAAAATGAAAATATATGTGCCATTCTGCCCTGGAGGGGATATAAAAAGATCTCCCCCATCCCCAACCAGAAAGCGGTGAGGGACTGGGCAGGGGCGGGGCCTCGTGGGCAGGGCAAGCTGCACGAGGGACTCAAGGGACTCTCCAACCTGCCCAGGCTGGAGGACCAGTCACATCCTTGGGCAGGATACCTCCTCAGGGCCTCAGTTTTCACTTCTGTAAGACGAGGAGGTGGGACCAGGCAAGGTCCAGATGGATGCAGTCTGGATGCCTGTGGCCCCACTGCGGGGCTGGGCAGACCTCCAAGGTCCTAGATGGACCAGGAATTTTAGGCTTCTTTGACTGTAGCCTGCAACTCAGTGAAAGGGCTAGAACTGGATCTTCTCTCTTGGTGGTCTGCCCTCTCCTTTCCATTTAGGTGGTCTGGTCTCCATCTGCCCACTCCAAGTCCCTGGGGCCTCTTGCTAGTCCCCCCTCACATTCCAATAGCCTTGGGGGCAGCAGCCAGACCAGAAAGTCCAGTTCCTGCCCATTATCACTGCTTGCATCTGCACTGCAACCCAACACCAGCATTCCAGAGAGTAGCCTGGGGCTGCCCCCACCACCCACCGTGGTCAGTGTCCAGGCTCAGAGACAGGGCCCAAGCAGGGGCCAGCGTTCTCAGATTCCTCTCCCGAGGAAGGTGTGCCCCAACGAGACTCTGACTTGCTGGGGAGGCCACAAATGCCTTCCTTTGGGGTCCTCTTTGAACCTCATCCTCTCTGACTCCCCTCTTCCCATCTCTTTGCTCTGTGCTAAGGCCCGAGCTCACCTACTTTTGCAGCGGTGTCTCCCTCCAAGCACAGCAGCGGAGGGTGGACACAGGAATTGCTACAGTTGGAGCCAGAGGCAAGAGGAAACAGAACAATAAAGAGAGCTGGAGATAGGAAGAAGGGAGGGCAGAAGAAACTAAGAGGCAGGAGGAATGCTAAAGACAAAGCCTGGCCTCACAGGAGGTGGTGGGGGGGCAGAGTGTGTTGGGGGTGGGGCTGTCTCTTATACACATCGAGATGTGTATAAGAGGCAGGCCTG
>SJYC01116659.1:0-42689 GCA_006408675.1 Madoqua kirkii | reverse complement strand
CCCCTCCCCCAGCCCCTTCTCCCCGGAGGCCGGGTCTGGGGAACAAAAGAGCCGGCGAGCGCTTTAAGCGGCCGGACATTCCCGGCTGCGCTGCGGACGCGCCCCCTGTGCTTTGAACTGGGGCCGGAGCGGCGGGCGCCATCCAGAGCTGCAGCCCCGGACCCCTCCCCGCGGGCCAGCTCCGAACTTGGGGGGCTGGAGGAGTGGAAACCCAGTGGACTGCGGAGTAGGACCGGGTTGCGGAGAAACACGCAAAGCCGCCGGATTCTCTCCTACCCACTCTTTCTGCTGCGCCCTTTTGCACAAGTCTGTATTGTCGAGATAATTCCCTAAAAGCTGCACAAAGTTGTCAAAGATTCGGTTTTCCATGGGTTTCTGGTTCTTCCACCCGAAGGTTAGGACGTTAAGCTGCAAGGTTGGCCTCTTGAGACCGAAGAGTTGTGGCGCTTGGGTGGACAGGAGGGAGGAAGAGTGGGAAGGCGGCTTGGTCCAGGGCCCTGAGAGAGCAGACCTAACAGGACAATGAGAACGCTAAAGTAAGCCGGGTTCTGATCCCACTTCTCCCTGCTGTTAGTTCAGCAAACCTGGGCAGTCACTCTCAGAGCTCATCTGAAAGATAAAGATAACCCCTGCTCACTCTCAAGGAAATGTAAAGGATACAGGTCATGACAAATGACCTGTATAACTGGAATAGCACACTGAAAGTTAAAATTCCCAGTAACACTTCTATACCACAAAGACTCAGTGTTTCACTTCAGAGAAGGTAAAAGGAGACGCGACATCAGTCTCAGGTAAGGATTGTTACAAGAGATAGGCATGCCTCTTAGGAGATACAGCCCCATGCTGGCCTGCAGAGACCATCAGTCTAGGCCACTCGCTATTAAATGATCTGTTGAGTTCAGCATGATGTGCTAGTCCATCAAAATTACTGAGCATCTACTAAGTTCGAGGAGCAAGAGGTTTAAAGAGAGCAGTCTCTGCCTTAGCTATTGGTATTGAATTGGTGAGGCAAAGGAGTAATTACATCTCTCTTTTGATACCAACTGTGGAATTGCAGAGCAGGAGTGTTAACATGGAGTGTTAACATATATCAAACTAACTCTGATGCAGATAGGTAAAGAAAGGGCCTCCGGAAATCATGTAAGTTTTACTAGTGATGGGGTTTGTGCAGCCCAGGGACTCTGTAGTAGCAATTGAAAGATGAACAGGACTTGAGACTTATGAGCAAGCAGTAGGAGGCAATGGAGAAATTCAGGGTCAGGGAACACACCGAAGTCCCAAACCAATTTCCTTACAAGGAAGGGCAGGAAGGATGAGCCTCCATTGGCCATAGGAAAGGGAGGGGTGGGGGCCTTCCCTGGGCCAAAAGGCCTGAAACTCCCTCCTGCAGGGTTTGAATTCTCAACAACCCCTCCTTGGCTTGTCCTAGACTCAGGAGAGGTCAAATTGGTGTCCTGAGTTGCTGTCATTTTAAATTCATTTTGACAAGTGTTTAATTCTTCTTTATCACAACGTTTGGTCTGAGAGTGATATGCAAATAATGGCTATTCTCCTGCATGTAAAATGTGCAGTATCTCCCCCTACAATGTGTCATTAACTCAGGGCTGGCTCACCAACCACTTTGGGGGTGGTCCTGGGCAGGAAGGCCTCTGGTTCGTGGTTCCCAGCAGTAGAAAAACACCCATAGTCCAGACACTATAAAGATCCTAGCAGAGCAGTTGCCAACTGTAATCCTGAGATGTGTGTGGGGTGTAAGTGTGGAGTCTGGTGTGTGACTATTGTGCATAGGTTTGAGTTAATGGACACCAGCATGATTGTGAAGGTGAGAGTGCATGTGGGTCTCTGAGCTCATAGGCACTGCACCCATATGTGTGAAGGAGCGTCATGGGCAATTTTGGAAGCCAGATTTATACAAAGAAGCTATGTCGAACCCAATCTCTGGAGTTCGGTGGTTCACTCCTCCCTTGTATCCGACAAAGTTAAAAAAAAATGTGTGTCCAGATGAAAAGAGATCCATGAAGAGCCTAAAAGAATGCCCCCAAAGCATCTTTCCTAAGTTCAGGTGTTTTTTCTAAGTTCCTGTTGAGGGAGGGAGATGGTTCAGTTCCTTTTTTGAGCTGGGGGGAGGAGTTCCTTCCTAGGAGTCTAAGTAACCTATATTTTTACTTTATTGAAATATAGTTGATATACAATATTATATAAGTTACAAGTGTACAATACAGTGATTCATAACTTTAAAGGTCCAATTACAGTTATAAAATTCTGGCTCTGTTCCCTGTATTTCACAACATATCCGTGGAGCTTATTTTAGACATAGTATGGACCTGCCCCTGTCTTGATCCTTCCCCTCTCCTCAAGGTAACCACTAGTTTGTTTTCTATATCTCTGTTTCTTTTTCGTTATCTTCACTAGTTTGTTGTATTTTTTAGATTCCACATATAAGTAATAGGGTATTTGTCTTTAACTTATTTCATTTAGCATGATACCCTCCAAGTCCACCCATGTTGGTGCAAGTGGCAAACTTCATTCTCTTTTATGACTGAGTAGTATTTCATTGGAAAATCCCATGGACGGAGGAGCCTGGTAGGCTGCAGTCCCTGGGGTCGCGAAGAGTCAGACACAACTGAGCGACTTCACTTTGACTTTTCACTTTCATGCATTGGAGAAGGCAATGGCATCCCACTCCAGTACTCTTGCCTGGAGAATCCCAGGGACGGGGGAGCCTGGTGGGCTGCCGTCTATGGGGTCGCACAGAGTCAGACACGACTGAAGCGACTTAGCAGCAGCAGCAGCAGTATTTCATTGCTTAACCATACCACATTGTCTTTCTCCACTCATCTGTTGATGAACATTTAGGATGCTTCCATATCTTGGCAATTGTAAATAATGCTGCTATGAACATTGACATGCACATATCTTCTCAAATTAGTGTTTTTGTTATGTAACATACCCAGGAGTGGCAATGCTGGGTCATATGGTGGCTCCATTTTTAGTTCTTTGAGAAACCTCCATACTGTTTGCCACAGTGACTGCACCAATTTACATTCCCATCAACAGTGTACAAAGGCTCCCTCTTCTTCAGAGAAAGTCCAGTTCTTTCTTATAACCACCTGCTCTTCTGCTCAAAACTCAACATTTCCCATCCTGGTAAGAAATACATTCTTTAGGGCAGAAAGGCTGAAGAAATTCTAGTCACTTGGTTCTAAAAACAAGAACATTTTTGGAAAATAGTTTATTAATTCATTACAGGGACAGATATATGATCAATGCATTGGCTTAACACTAAAGAATATCATAATTGTAAGGAGAAAAAAATGCTGGAAAAACAAATAATACAGCAAAACTACAGACAAATAAATGAGCAGGTACCGATTATATTTGTCATGCATCAAGAAAAGGTTTTTAAATGAGACTCAAAAACCATAAGGCATCCATGGTAGGTGACAAAAGGATTAATACCCTGTAAAAGGCCAATGGACTCTTTTCTAATAAAAATACTGCTACAAAGACACAAACCTAACACTTCCAAATTACCCAGAGCCCAAATCATATATAAAGCTAGTGAGTAATGGCCATGTTCTTATCAACTGTGAGTTATAGGCAGATACCAGATTTATTACTTATTTGCTTTTGAGAAACAATTTTCCACCCAACCTAATGGGTTATAAATTGTCTCATTTGCAGCTATTTAATTTAAACCAGAACCTCAGTGCCTGTTAAACAAGAACATGAAAAATGACTATGTGGTGTAATGCTAAGAGTCTACTGTTAAAACAGCTATTTAATTCAGGACAGTTTTTTTTCCCCCCTTTCGGAAAAAAAAGAAAAAATATCAAACCAGCCAGATAAAATGAGGCTTTTGACCTTCAGAGCAGTGATGAAACATATACAGTAGTGTTAGCCACAGCGATGCTGAATGCTACAGAAATAGTACAAATGACAGTTCTGTCCTTAACGAGATACAAAACCAGTATTAATAATCTTTAGTGTTATCATAGGCTGCCTGAAGGGGGAGGAGGAGGAAATGTAGGTGCGGATGTCAAACCTGAGTGACACCCGAGTGTAATAAACACAGATGCTGAAAGGGTCTGAGGAAGCTGCAACTCCACTGAGAGACATTTCACCATTAAAAAAAAAAAAAGGAAAGATAGACTGGTTATTTCTAATTTGGCTCAGAAGCCAGAGTTAACCCTTGATGTGCTTGCTGCTCAGTGAAAAAAAGATGAATTCAGGGAGAAGAGACCAAGTCCTAAATGCTCCTCTGAGAGGCTGAGGTGCAAAGTCAAATAAATGAAACAAGTCAGTAAATAATACAGCAAAACTACAGACAAATAAATGAGCAGGTACCGATTATATTTGTCATGCATCAAGAAAAGGTTTTTAAATGAGACTCAAAAACCATAAGGCATCCATGGTAGGTGACAAAAGGATTAATACCCTGTAAAAGGCCAATGGACTCTTTTCTAATAAAAATACTGCTACAAAGACACAAACCTAACACTTCCAAATTACCCAGAGCCCAAATCATATATAAAGCTAGTGAGTAATGGCCATGTTCTTATCAACTGTGAGTTATAGGCAGATACCAGATTTATTACTTATTTGCTTTTGAGAAACAATTTTCCACCCAACCTAATGGGTTATAAATTGTCTCATTTGCAGCTATTTAATTTAAACCAGAACCTCAGTGCCTGTTAAACAAGAACATGAAAAATGACTATGTGGTGTAATGCTAAGAGTCTACTGTTAAAACAGCTATTTAATTCAGGACAGTTTTTTTTCCCCCCTTTCGGAAAAAAAAGAAAAAATATCAAACCAGCCAGATAAAATGAGGCTTTTGACCTTCAGAGCAGTGATGAAACATATACAGTAGTGTTAGCCACAGCGATGCTGAATGCTACAGAAATAGTACAAATGACAGTTCTGTCCTTAACGAGATACAAAACCAGTATTAATAATCTTTAGTGTTATCATAGGCTGCCTGAAGGGGGAGGAGGAGGAAATGTAGGTGCGGATGTCAAACCTGAGTGACACCCGAGTGTAATAAACACAGATGCTGAAAGGGTCTGAGGAAGCTGCAACTCCACTGAGAGACATTTCACCATTAAAAAAAAAAAAAGGAAAGATAGACTGGTTATTTCTAATTTGGCTCAGAAGCCAGAGTTAACCCTTGATGTGCTTGCTGCTCAGTGAAAAAAAGATGAATTCAGGGAGAAGAGACCAAGTCCTAAATGCTCCTCTGAGAGGCTGAGGTGCAAAGTCAAATAAATGAAACAAGTCAGGCTTGTCCCTGTGTGTGTGTGTGTGGGGGGGGGGTGTCAACAGAAATGACTTCAGGATTGAATTTAAAGAAAGGGCAAAATGAGATGAGCCCATCACCCTTGTCCTGTGTGAAGACTCTACTTCCAGCACCCTAGAGGATGAGATTCCTCCCAGCCCCACCCTGTCAGTTCCTGGACAGGGTGCACAGGGTGGGAAGCGAAGGGGCTGCCCAGCCCCTAATTCCTACCCCGTTCTCCCTTTCAAGCTCCAGCTGGGAAGGAAGGTGCTTCAAATGCCTCTGTCCAGCAAACCAGACTTACCGCATGGAAAGGAGGGAATAATTGTATCCCAAGCCTCTGGGTCGTGTTCCCCCTTCCCTATCTCAAAACCCCCAAGGATGACTTGCATTCGTCCTCCCTAAGGCAAACCCTCCAGTCTCAATCCCAGGGAGAAAGCAGCAAGGGAAGCTTTAAGGTCTTCTCCCAACCTGCACTGAGGGTGTGCAGTCTGCCTGGGGAAGGGGTCTACAGAGGCACAGAGAAGCAGGGGCAGGAGGATGATAGCTGAAGTGGACAGCGGACACAGGAGTCCCATCACGGCCCCAAACAGACATGAGGTAGTCGTGTTGTGAGGGAAGGGTGCTGAGACTGAACCCAGGCAGGAGAGCCATGTGACACAGCGTGGGAGAGGCGAGAGACAGCAGAGACAGACAGAAGCCGCAGAGAGGAGAGGACAGAGCCCTGGAGAACAGGGGCACAGGGAAAGAGGAGTGAGGGGGAGGAGAGAAGGGAGAGCAAGAGAAAGCAGATTTTCAAAACCAGGCACTTCCCCAATTACAAAATTAGGTGCAGACTCAGGGAGCTGGAGACACCCTCTCAATTTGGGCTCGGGGCACATGGCAGATGGGAGGTGATGCAACTAAAGTGTCAGGCGTTCAGAGCCTACTTGCACTCAGCCCAGCCCAACCGGAAAGTGGGCCGGGGCTGTCTTTGTCAGACAAGGCATTGGAGACACTCTCAGAGTGTGTAATAAAAGGCTGGGTGACAGGGTAGGGGCCCGCAGGGCTGGGGACAGACCACTCTGGGGCGTGTCCTGACCTGGAGGATCATTTAGGCCACAGTGAGCACTGCCTGGCCCAGAGCTTCCCAGCTCACCAACCAGCACACACATGTGCTTCACACACGTGCACATCACATGCAACTGTGCGTCACATGTGTCACAGAGTATGGGGGGAGTGAATAATCCAATCCTTCCTCTCCCCGAGCCAAAGCACCCCAGGAGGCTCCAAGTGGCTTGATGACTTGCAGGCAGAGACACGTACACATGTAGCCATAGCCAAACCAGCCTGTCCCAAACGGTGCCCTCTAGGGGAGCTAAGTAGAGGAGGACGGGACTGGGGCTTTGGGCAGGCTTGGGCTGGCTCCTGGAGGGCAGGGGGCCTTTGGCTGGCAGTTGTTCCCAGGGGCCTCCTCCAGAGCCTCACTGGGCTGGAGGTCCGAGTAGGGGCAAGTATCGCTGGCTGCCTCCGGCAGGCAGGTGAGTCTGTCTGGCCCAGGGGCTGCTTGCTCACACCCTCCTGGCTCCCGGTCCAGCCAGTCTTCCCCTTGACCGAGATCCACAACACTCGAAGTGAGGTCAGGAGCCTCTGAAGGCAGGGAATCTTCAGGTTCCAGGTCTTGGAGGTGGAGGTCAGGGTTCCCATTGGATGCGCTAAAGTCAGAGTGGACGATGACTTCGGCCTCCACCTGGTTCCTGCAGGCTGGGGGAGGCTTCTTCCTCCCGTTGCCCTAAGAGCAGAGAACACAAAAACCATCACTGAGCGTGACCATCAGAAGAATGACTGTCATTCTCGGGGTGGAGAGAGGCTGACCCCCAGCCTGGAGCCCTTTATATATCATGCAGGAGTGGGTAAGGGAAGAACAGTGACTGTCCTCCAGGAGATGATGATCAGATCCATGGGAAGGCAGGGAAACACTTCGATTTGCCCTTGTCACAGAATTTCAGAAATACCAGATACAGGCAGGGCTCCGTGAACACGAAGAAGGGCTGAATGCAGTCAGATTGGTGCACCCTCAGATCCATGGGAATTCTGCAGTGGCCCACTTCTGCTAGCTCGAGGAGGGACCGTCTTCCCAAACACTGGCCTGCCCTCCACCCACTCACCTTGGGGTCTCCAGGCTCGACTTTTACTCCCAGGGACGTTACCACCAGGGGTCTCCAGGGGATTCACTACTTGCTCTTAACAAGCATGGGATGCTTCTCCCCTTCCCTCTCGCTTTCTTTCCAGGACACTGACCTTTATGGCCTCGTACACCAGAGCCTGCAGCAGCAGTGTCTGCCCAGTTCCAGCAGGGGGCAGCAGGGCCCGAGTCAAAGAGGGCATGGGGCCTGCCTGGGGCAGATCACAGCCTGCCCAGGAACCTGCCCAGCTGGGCCCACCCGGCTGAGCCCAGGAGATCTGCAGAGGAAAGGAAGCAGGAGCTGAGGGCTTGGCTGGGGATATACCCAGGAAACGGCTGGAGCCCCCTCCACAGACTCTTGGCCCCCTTTCTACTTCCCTCCCCAAGGCAGTGGGGACAGGCACAGAATGGGCTGAGAGTCTGGGGGTGAATTTGAGGATAGAAAGACACTCCTGCAGAACAGCCCAGGAGTTTCTGAGCCAGGCAAAGTCTCCTTCACCACAGAGGCAGGGAGAGGGTGAGAAAGGACTCAGGGGTTCGAGCTGGCTGCTCAGAGAATGCAGGATGAGCCACCACTGCCAGCATGGACAGGACCCTCCCTGTGTGGACACATCTCATCTGGGTCCCTGTCCCACCTGGCCACAGCCTACCTGACCAGCCTCCTTCCCCCACACTGGGGAGAACTAGGTCTTAGAGCTCTCCCCAGCTCCCAGCATGAGGTGCGTTCTGGCCACCTTGAGTCGCCCGCCAACAGCCCCTTGGTGGCTCTCCCCTCCTTCCTGAGAACCAGGCTGACCTATTCTGCCAGAGATGGAGGCCCATCTGCTTCCCTGCCTTGCCAACCCTTTCGGAGAGGAGGGAGAGCCTTTTCTTCTGCAGCTGGTCCAGGGAGGGGCGCGGGAAGCGGTCCTCTCGCAGGGTCACACAGCGTGCTCTCGCGCCCCCTAGTGTCTATTTGGGAATGAACCACAGTGTGGAGCTCGGACCTCCCTGGCTCCAGGCTCACCTTTCTCTTGGAGTGACCCCGGCTGGCAGAAGCACCACCACCCATAAGGCTGTGCACTTCAGCCCTGTCCTCGATGTCGGAGGGCGGTGGGGACCAGTCCTGGGGACGAGGGTGCACAAGGGACTCCAGTTCATGGACAGCTGGGGGGCTGGGGGGAGCCAGGCGGGCTCGGGAGTACAGTGCGGGGTTCCCAGCAGTGGCCGAGGAGGACAGCCCTGGGAGGGCTTCTCTGGAAGGGAAGATGGGGAACAGACAGTGTGGTCAAAGAGAGGGGCAGGGGTGGGATTGAGATTAGTCCAGCCTATGTCCCTGGGCAGGTTCCTACCCATCTCTGAGACTTAATTTCACCGTCTGTGCAATGGATAAGAAATTCTGTGACTGTTCACAACAGCTGTCACACTGCACTGAGATCCTTCCTCCTTGGGCTCTGGGCATCTGGAGATTTGGGGGCCCTCTTTGCAAGACGCTAGCAGAGTTAGACATGACTGAGCGACTAACAACCACCAGCAAGGAGGCAGGAGAGGCAGCTATGCTATGCCAGCCGTTACCGAGGGGATACGCTGGGGGCGCCCCTAAACCCACTCCACTCCGCATGCTCACAAGGACCTCACCCCAACCCATTCATCCCAGACAACTTTATCGGGGCCCCCAGGAGGGGCTAGAGCAAGTCACAGCCACTTTCCCTGCTCTCTCTTCTCTGCAGAGGAAGGTGCTCCTCTCTGTGGTCAGACTGGTCCTTCCACCCACCTGTGGGGGCTGCGGCGCAGGCCAGCACACATGCAGGCCAGGAGGCAGAGGAGGCCCAGGCAGACGCCCACGATGATGCCCGTGACTGAGTGCACGTCCAAAGAGTCTGGCAGGGGAGACGGAGGGAATGAAACAAACCAAGGACAGGAGGAAACCCGAGGCTCACAGACCAGGACATCCTGGGGCCTCCTCTGGAGGCCGCTGGCCTGAGTCTCTTCCTTGGACATGTGAAATCTCTGATGCAAGGATCAGAGGGCCCCACAGACTCACAGGGACCACCACTACCTCTCTCTCCAACTGTTAGCCCCATTGGACATCCGGAAGTTGTAGCTCCTCCCCATCAACCCAGCCTTTCAGTGAAACATGCCTCTTGCCTGCTTAACAGGGCTGGTTTCGCAGGTGTGTAACAGGTGCAGTGGCACGTGGCCCATGCTTAGAAGGGCTCTGGGCTTGGATTAACGCTCTGCTGTCACCTCCTTGGAATTCTTGCCCATTTAAAAAAAATGTATTTATTTGGCTATGCTAGGTCTTAGTTGCGGCACACAGGATATTTTTTTCTCTTGTGGCTGCTGTGCAGCATTTGGGACCTTAGTTCCCTGACCAGGGATAGAACCCATGCCCCCTCCAGTGGGAGTGTGGAGTCTTAACCACTAGACTGCCAGGGAAGTCTGTCTTCTTCATTTTTTAATAAGGGGTCCCACATTTTCCTTTCACACTGGGTCCTGCAAATTACGGTGTAGACAGTCTCAGGACCTGAGACCTCCACCGTATACAGCTCATCACCTCTTCAAGCCAGTTCTCCAGTGAAAGTAAGTGCCCAAATAAACCAAGTCAGTCTCCCACAAATCAGACCTTTTGACTGAATTACCACTGAGCCTCACCTATTTCCTCTTCAAATTTGTCCTCTCCACACCAGGCTTCCCTGGTGGCTCAAACGGTAAAGAATCGCGCATAATGCAGAAGTGCTGGGTTTGATCCCTGGGTCAAGAAGATCCCCTGGAGAAGGGAATGGCTAGCCACTCCAGTACTCTTGCCTGGAGGATTCCATGGACAGAGGAGCCTACAGTCCATGACTTTACAAAAAGTCGGACATGACTGAGCAACTAACACTTTCACACCAAATAGAGAGGGCAGCTGTCCAACATGTGCCTGAACGCAAGGCCTTGGAGGAGATGACTTCAGGATTAGAAGTCAGCTCTGGGGGCCTCTCGAGAGCCTGGGCTGCCCCAGGATGGAGCCCACCCTTCCTCCCTTTCCACCTCTTACCTGAGAGCTTCTCCTGGAGAGTAATCACATCCTGCAGGCCAGAGAAGGGCCCAGGCCCCACCTCTGTGCGTGCTCCCATCTTGAAAAAGTATCTAGTGTCACTCTCGAGGCCGTGGACCTCAGCACTGAAGATGTTTCCTGGGGCACAGGGGAGCCGGGGAGAGCAGGGTTGGTGACCCGGGTGGGGGTGGCCTGCAGGGCTGGGCGGGGAGGTGGCCCTGGGAAGACCTGCTGCTCCCACCCAGGCAGCAGCTTCTGCCTGCTCCTCCTGGAACAAACCTCTATGGCTGTCTCAGTACTAACCCAGCCACTGAGGAGGCTGCAGAGAGGCGGGGGGAAACGCTTGCTCAGAGGTCCCGGGTGAGGGCACTCACCCTCTGTGGTGAGCAGGGTCCACTGGTGTTCGGGCTGGGTGTGGTTGTTGCTGTAGAGAATCAGATACTCCACGATCTCCCCGTTGGGCTCTGTTGGGGGGCACCAGTGCAGCCGGACGGTGGACGGTGTCAGGGGGCTCAGGCGCAGGTCGGATGGGGGTGTCGAGGGCCCTGGGTGTCAGGGGAGGAGACAGGAGAGGCAGGGTCACTGAGAGCCCCAGCTGTGGACGCAGCTGGGAGCCAGGGCGTGAAGACATGGCCTCCTTGCTTCCGCCTTTACTGGAACAAACCACAGACCACGAAGCAAAATGAGGTCGGGTCTCTCACTGGGGAATTCCTGGAAAACAGTTAGGGAGGGGGGCTTTGCCACCATTCTGCCCTTCTTCGAAACTCTTTTCCACTCTTTGGAGCAGAGCTCCTCAAATTTCCACACCCAAATACTTCCAAAGGCTGAGGATGGTTGGCTGGTCCTCAGGGGACCTGGGGGCAGAGCTCAAAAGCTTTTGGAAGGCTCACATTTCATTTAAACTCATCTCTTCCATGGTAACATGTAATATCTATATCATGTAAAGTTCCTAACTCCCCTCGCCACCCCCAAATCTTCAGTAACATTGGTTGATGCCCGTACAGCCTCCATGTACGCCTGCCCGGGCCCAGGACCTTAAGCGTCATAGGAATCCTCATGTGAGAAGTACCACCTTGAAAGGCTTTGTGTTTTGTTTTCAGAGAAGTTGACGGGGGCGGGAGCAGGGCAGGAGTAAATGAGGAAGGGAGGGGAGAAAGGAGGGACAAAAGGTGACTAGTGAGTTGGGAAATAACAGAAATTTGGGGGCTCAGGTTTTCAAGGCCCAACAGAGAGTGAGATGGGGACCCAGGGCTGTAAGGCTTAAAAAAGCCACAGCACCGTGAGCTGTCAGAACCCTCAATGGCCCTAGGTGACTGTGGAACTAACACTTCCCATCTGTGAAAGGAGAAAATATACCCCCCTCTGTAATCAGGTCAGTTGAGCTGGGGATTCCACGTCATGGTCTCCCCTGAGAAAACACTGAGCCTCCCTGAACTCCATGTGCAAGACCACGATAAGCGGAGCTCTTGGGCTTCCCTGGTGGCTCATACAGTAAAGAAACTGCCTGCAGTGCAGGAGACCCAGGTCCGATCTCTGGATCGGGAAGATCCCTTGGAGAAGGAATGGCAACCCACTCCAGTATTCTTGCCTGCAGCATTCCATGGCCAGGCTCCTCGGTCCTTGAGGAGCAGAGTTGGACATGGCTGAGGGACTAACACCACCACTTGAGCTGAGGTCATGGGTGTGTGACAAACAATTTATAAGCATTTTTTTTTTTAAGTGCATTCATGAGGGTGGATGGCCTCCCCACCCTACTCTACACACAGTCTTCTTATCTCAGATCAGGAACAAAGGTCTGCTGATAGAAAGGGGAACTGTCTCATCAGCAGAACCTAAGAGGCTGTGCTGTGAGGACAGAGCCACTTGTCTCCAGATGCGTTTCCAGAGGATTCCAGAGTCACAGACTCGCAGAGCTCATGGTCCCACCTTCCCTTTTTATAGATGAGGACACAGAAGCCCTGCTGGGGAAGGGGCCTGCCTAGGTCTCCCTTTGTGTCAGGGGCACACTGGGGACCCAAATGCAGAGTCCAGGACGCCTGCCTCCAGAGCCGGCCCTCTTCACAGCTCGGTGAGATCTCAGCACCGCCTCTTAAAAAAACCACTCCTTTAAACCTCATGTGATCGTGCCTGTGAGTAAATGGTTAAGACCACCACTGGACTGCCAGCATAAATGCAAAGTGAATGATAGGAACTTATGGGCTTCTGAGGGGCATTTCAGAAGAGGGCTGCTGGGGCAAGGAGTTCGGTGAAAGATGGCCTTGTGGTCAAGGGGCTGAGGGGCTACTCACGGTCAGGCAGGGTGGAGCGCTCTACCACAGAGCCGAAAGGCCCGTCCATGTCTACACCATGAGACTGTATCGCAAACTCGTATTTGGTGAACGGCTTCAGCCCGCCAATGAGGATGTCTTCTCCAGAGCTGCCGACGTAAGAAATGCAACTAGGACTCTCAGGCCCCTTCAAGTCTCCTCCCCCAACCCAGCCCCAACCCCTGCCTCGGGTAGGGAATCTGCTCCCTGACACTGGGGCCAGTGACACCATCCAGAGACCTGCAGAGAGACGTGGATGGGTGGATGTATATATCAGACTCCAAGTCCAACCCCCAAGCTAGGGCCCCTCTTTCAAGAAACATTCCTGGGTTGATCCACGTCTTTCTCCACCCAAAGAATCCTCCCTGATGCATCTTCTCCTTGACTTAAAGGAAAAAATGCATAACTTTTCCTTCGGCTGCAATTGTATTAATACGCATCTATTGCTTTTTATGCTTTGTTTTGTCTGCCAAACAACAGAGACCAAGAGGTCTCTGACTCCCCATCCAACGGGAGGCCTCACAGGGCAGCAGCTGGGCTGTCTCTTCCCCATCACCTGAGATGAACAAATAGGTTTGTCCTGTATATCTCCCAGGGTTGAGCCCCCGGTGAGGGGCAGGACTGGATGGACTCTCCCTTCCCATCCGCTGCCATCAGGTCATCAGACTCTCAATGTGCCCCCAGTTTCACACCTGAGTCATGGAATGTCCATGAACCCTCAGGCCCCTCTCTTCGTCACTACGTGCTGCCTTCTTCCCTTCCACTCGGCTCCTTCGCAGCCCCTCTTCCCACCTGGTGTAATAGGTGACCAGGGAGGCATTCCTGAGCCCCCACGGGCTGAAGCGCACAGTGTAGTTGACAATCTTGACTGTGGTGAAGTCTGGCTTTTTCCACCGAAGCCAAATGGAAGTAGAGCTGTTTGATTCCGCATGGACATGGGCAGGGGGCAAGGGTGGCCCCCTCTGGATGGGCAGGTCTGGAGGGTGAAAATTAGAGTGTGGCAAGGGAGGGAAGATACTCATCTGGAAACACGTACTGCAGTTTGCAGTTCCCAAGGCACTTTCTTTTACCCTTCACTTGTGATACTTGAGTTGGGAATAATGCTTTATTTCCACTTCACGGATGAGGAAACTGAGGCCCCCAAGGATTTAAGTGATTTTGGCCAAGGGCATACAGCAAGCAGACTGTGGAACACTAGTATGTAAGAATGTAAGAGGGAGAGACAGCAAGTCATGGTAATTATGAGCATAGATTCTGGAGCCAGGCGCTCCTGATTCAAATTCCAACTCTGCCATGTACTGGCTGTGTGACTATGAAGAAGTTAATTAACCTCTCTGTGTTTCCATTCTCTATTCCATCAGTGGGGCTAATAATAGTATGTACATTTCATAGGGTTGTTAAGAGGATTAAATTAGTTAATATTTGTAAAGTATATAGAAGTGTCATGGAATGAATATCTGTGTCTCCCCACAAAGTTCCTATTTTGAAATTTGAACATATGGTGGAGTCTTGTCTGTTTGGGCTGCTATAAAACCATAGACTGGGTGGTGAACAACAGAAATTTATTTTTCACAATTTCAGAGTCTGAGATCAAGTTTTGGTGAAGGCCCTCTACTAGGTTATAGACTATCAACTTTTCATTGTATCTTCAGGGCAGAAAAGGGAAGCAAGCTCTTTGTGACTCTTAAAAGGGTACAAACCCCATTCATGAGGGTTCCACCCTCATGACATCATCTAATCCTAATTATCTCCTAATACATCACACTGGAGGGTAGGGCTTCAATGTATGGATTCTGGGGGACACAGATTTTTTTGTCCATAACAGTGCCCTTATAAAAGAGACCTTAGGGAACTCTCTAGACCTCTTTCCACCCTGTGAGGACACAGCGAGAAGATGGCCTATGGTCTATGAGTCAGGAAGCGGGTCTTCACCAGACACTGACTCAGCTAAGGCCTTGATCTTGGATTTCCCAGCCTCCAAAGCAGTGAGAAGTCAATGTTGGTTGTGTAAGCTACTCAGCCTGTGGTGTTTTGTTACAGTAGCCTGAACCGACTCTGAGCCTCAGTTTCCTGGAGGGCCACTGAGCAGGAAATAATCCTAGAGCAGAGAATAATCTGAGAGATAGTGTGATGAAGGGGGGTCATCTTAAAAATTGTTTAAAGGTCAAACTTGAAGCCAGAAGTCACTGATGAACCATTGGGTTTCTCTCTGTCCAAACCTTCCAAATTAGCACTGCTCATGGATAATGAAAATATGGACCTATTAGGCAGAAGCGGGAGCTTCTCTCTGTGATCTAAACAAGCCAGTAGAATAGGTTTGCAGATGGCTAAAACTTCCAGACGGCCTGCCCACAAGGGCCGGCCCGGAGGAGAGGGAAAGGGGGCCACGTGCAGCCCTGCTGACCGAGCCTTCCCACTCCGCTTCCCCAGCCTCCTCACCTGGGGTGGGGGCCTTCTCCGTCTTGCCCTTCCACACTGCCGCATAGCCATCCTCGTGTTTGTTGAACGCCACGAGCTTCACCTCGTACAGCCGGCCAGGGACTGGGGAAGGCCAGGGGGTCACTCGCTGGTTAGAGGAACCTCTGGGGTCATTCTCGCGTCCCCTGAGAGATTGCATCTCCAACCACCAGCCCAGCTTGTCCAGCCCTCCGCTGGACCTGTGTCCGTCTCGTCCCCTCCCAGGTGGCCCTCCTCACCTAGCTGGGTCAGTTCATACTGCTTCACTTTCTTCTTGAGCCGGACGGGCCCCACATCCCAAGCCTGGTCTCCACGGCCCCCTGGAGGGCTCTCACCGTCCGTCTCCTCCTCCTCTGCTCCCACCTCTCGCCAGTACAGCTTGTAGCCAGAGATCTGGGCGGGGTGCGGGGGTGGCTGCCAGGACACGACCAGGGACTCCATCCTTGCCCGTACCTTCAGCTCTGCGGGCGCAAAAGGGACTGGGGGCAGAGGAGCAGGAAGGGAGGAGGAGTAAGAGAATGAAGGTGAAGGGAGAAGGGGAGGCCGGAGAAGGGTGGCGGGAAAAAGCATGAGGAAGTAGAAAGCAGGAAGACAGCACTGAGTGAGGCCCCTGCCAGAGTTCTCCCAGTGTATCTCACCACTCAGCCACCAGCCTAAGGGTCAGGCCCAGGCTGGGTCTAGAGGAGAGCTCACTATCCCATAAGCCCAGAGTGCTGGGAACGCAGGGACGTCTCCTGGGTGTTTGCAAAGAGGTTGGCCAAGAGCACTCCTGGGGCAGGGCTGATAATACCTGACTTAGAGGAGGGCTCTATAAATCTTCTGAAGGGATGAAGGCATGGGCACCAGCAGGCAAGGGGATCAGGGGGGTTGCTAAAGCCAGGAAGGAGGGATGGAGCCACCGGAGTGGGGAGACCTTCTTGGAGCCTGAGAGTGGGTTGGCCCACTGTGTGTCTGATGCTGTCCTAAGCACTTCATAGCATGTATTTTAACTTTATTCTCACAGCCCTACAAAATAACAAAACTACTAGTGTCCCTATTTTACAGATAAGAAAATAGGCTTAGAGAAGTCCAGTAACTTGCCCAAGAGGACACAGATGGTATGTATGCCAGGTTTTGTCTTCATTTAACCACTCTACTATTGGGCCTCTCAACAAAACCCACAACAGTCATAATCACAGAAGCAGCTACTATTTATTTATTTTGTCCCAGCTGTGCTGTGCAGCACATGGGAGTCTTAGTTCCCCAGCCAGGGAGCAAACCTGTGTCTCCTGCTGTGGAAGCATGGCTTCTTAACCACTGCACTGCCAGGGAAATCCCCTATTTGCTACTACTTAACCAGTTCTAATTATGGATCAACCTTTTGTTTATATTAATTAATCTTCATGATACACCTGGCAGTAGTAAGTGAAGTCTTAGGGGTGTGAATGGTCTGTTCAAGGCCACACAGCAGATGGAAGGGATACATGAGCCCAGGGGTCTGCAAACGCCAGCCCTTTGCCTCGTCACCCATCGAGCAGGGCAGCCATGGTAGGTCTCTCATGCAGGGGGTGGTTCGGTCTGGGTTCCAAGGGCTCCCAAACGCCCACACAGTCACTCCCATCACCCCACCTGTCCCCTCTGACCCCATACCATGGCTCTGGTTGTGCACACTGGGCGTCCTGTGCTGCATCCACTGGGAGGGGGCCCCGTAGCCAGCCCCTGTGCCAGCTGAAATCCGCACTCGATACACCTTGCTGGGCTGAAGCGAGTTCAGTGTAAACTGCGTCTCATTCCCCGGCACCTCGGTGGAGAAAATCTGATCTGCTAGGACAGAAGACACTGGCTTTGGGTGGCCCCCTTAAGAACTCCTGAACCCCCTTACACTGACTCTCCACATCAGGGGTCAGAGGCCCTGACCCCTCAGTACCTGGATGGACTCCATGCTTCAGTGAATGCCCAGGCCTCTGACCCTGGCTGATGCCAGCCATGAGCCTGGGCTCACAGTGGGGAGAATCAGGGCACACGCTCCCCACTGCCCCAGGAGCCAGCCCACACACACTAGGGCATGGGCCCGAGGGGCTGACTGTGAAGCCACCGGGCACCGCCTCTTCCAGAGCCCTGTCGACCACCCAAGCTCCCTTCCTCACCCTTCCCTCCCTCCTCGCCCTGGCCCCCTGGCCCCCAGCCAGTTGCTTTCTCCTATGTCTTCATCAATTTCATTCCTCCTCCCCGAGATTCTTGACATCTGTCCTAACATCCCACCCATGCCTCATTTCCCTCAATCCCAGAAGCAAGCCCTGCGCCTCCCTATCCCTTCTGAGCTGGGAGGGACCCCAGGGATTACCTAGGTCACCTGCCTCACTTCACAGACAAGGAGCCTCCAGTAAGGACTGTCGGATTACGCTGTACAGAAGGTGGGGCTTGCCCCCAGCCCTACCCTTGTCTTGAGCGAGCCTTCTGATTGAGCCTTTCCTTCCACTCCTGCCCTCTCAACCTTCAGCCCACCTTCCCCTTCTCTAGATTCACCTTGCCCTACTCCACCAGCTGCTCTGACCGACCCCTCACCTCACTGACTCCTGCCCCCACTCACCTTCCTTTCCCAAACCGTACTCTATCTTGTACTTCACCACCTGCCCATTGCTCAGGCTGGGAGGCAGGGGCAGCCACGCCACCCTGATGTCCGAGGGGTTGGGGCTGGACAGGGAGAGCTGGGGCGCTGCACTGGGGACTGAGACAGAAGAACATCAGCGTGAGCTCTGCTCCACCGACGTGGGAGGTGAGGCCCAGGAGCGGCCAGAGACTTGCCCAGGTCACACAGCAAGTCAGAAGTAGGCCCAGGACCGGGATCTGAGGGAGGAAACGGAGGCTCTCAGGGGAGCCCCAAGCTGGAGAGGATGGGACAACCTTCCCAGGCATTCCCCCAGCACAGTCTTCTACATCCAGCGGACTGTCACTGGCTCCTGTTTGACCGGATGGTACCTGGGTGCAGCTAAGGGCCACCTGATTACAGGCAGTCATGAAACCTGGGCTCAAGTCCCAGCTGCACTATTGACCTTGGGCCAGTCACTCACTTTCTGGGTCTCAGTTTCTCCAACTGCAAATTAGGGAGATGAACCCTTGCCCACTCCTTTACAGGGCACAAAAGATGGTACAAGGCAGGTAAAAGCATCTTGGCTACAGGAGTTAAGAGAAACTAAGCTAGCATCCCCAGGGAATTCCCTGGGGCCCAAGGTGCCCACGGCAGGTGCAGAGGCCCTACCATCATCCAGTGTGTGGACCAGTGCTGGGGAGGAGGTGCGGCTGGCCCCCAGCTGCGAGTAGGCCACCACGTAGAACTCGTAGTCTGTGTTGGGTTCCAGGTCGCGAACCTGTAGCTCAGTGGTGTCATTGTTCACTGCAAACTGGTATTCCACATTGTCCACGCCTGAGTGGGTTAGGGGACAAAGTGTCTGTCACAGGGCCACCGCCAGAGGCTTCCCTGCTAAAAGCTGTCTAGGGAATCCTTCCTGTTGTCCAGTCCCTGGAATAGCCTCTTTCTAGCTAAATCATTCTAGATAATCTGAGTAGGAGACTAGAAACTCCCCTGACATGTAGTCCCACTGCATTAGTTCCTCCCGCTGGTTAGAAGTCTTTTCTAGCGTGTAACTGAAGTGACTCTTGATGCGATTAACCAGCTGGCTCCAGGAATGCCAAGGCATTTTCCCTGGGAGAAGCATCCTCTCGCTGCTCTGTGGGTGAAGGGGGAATGCGCTAACCCATATCTACACACAGGTCTCTCACCCCATCCCATCCTACCCCCAAAGGCAACCCTTCAGTCATCCAGCCTGTGCCGCCTCCCTCCCCCGACCCACCCCCGGAGGCACGCCCTGCAGTAGGTCCTTGCTGGGCAGACGCACCCCGTGCCTTCTGGTAGTGGAGAGAGAAGCCAATGATCTCTCGCTGTGGAGCTCCGGCCGCTCCCAGGCCACCAGCACGGCGGAGCTGCTCAGCGGCGTGGCGGTGACCCGCGTGGGGGCGCTGGGGAGCCCCTCGCGCACCACGACCGCCAGCGGTGCAGCGGCGCACGCCGTTCCCGCGCCATTCTCGGCCACGCACTGGTAGTAGCCGGCGTCCTGCAGGCGGATCTGCGTGATGACCAGGCTGCCGCCGCCGCCCTGAACCTTGACGCGCCCGTTGGGCCTCAGCGGCGCTCCGTCGTGCAGCCAGCGCAGCCACGGCCGCGGCTCGCCGGATGCGCGGCACACGAAGCGCGCGGTGCTGGCCCGCGTCCGCGACAGCGCCTCCGGCGCCTGCGAGATGACCGGAGCGGCTGGGGGACCGCAGGGGGACGCTGACTGCGCGCTCCCGCCGCTAGAGGCCTGCCCCCGCCTCCAAATACCCAAAGGACTCCCGCAGCCCCTCACTCATTCTCACCTCTCCCTGATTCACCTGTCCCCCCAAAATACCCTCAGCAGCGCAGCTCTAGCTCGCTTCCTCCTTCTACCCTGGCCCTGCACTAACCATTCTCTCCAGGCCTCCTCGGCCTCCCAAATACCATGGCTTCTCCAGGATCTAACCCTTCTCCCGCACTTATTCCGTCTCCCCTGCCTCCCAGGACCCCACAACTATCAGATGTACCCCCAAGTAACCTCACTCTCATCCTTCCCCACATTACCCGGGTTCCACCCAGACCACCTCTCCAATAACCCAAGCAATGCCCTTTATCAACCCTCTCCTTCCTCAACTCCGCCCTCCAATTTCCTCCCACACTTGTCTCCTCTAATTACCTAGTCTGTCCCCTCCAAGGCACCCCACCCCCTTACGAAGGACTCCTCCCCGGGTGCTGGGACCCCGCCCCCCCCAACCTTATCTTCCCTTTTCATTCTCCACGGTCGCCTCTGACACGCCCACTTGTCCGTTTTCCCACTTCCTATTCCTCCTGCGCTCATCCCCCGCTAATCCGCCCCAATGCAGTCTCCCCTACACCTGCTCCCCGGTCCTTTGCCCCATCTCACCCTCCACCCCTCCTCACCCAGCACGCGGAGCTCGGCGGCTGCGGTGGCGAAGTCCCGCGTGCGGGGCTTGTTAGCTCTGCAGACGTAGACGCCAGAGTGGCGGGGCTGCGCGCTGGTGATGAGTAGGTTGGTGCGGCCCAGGACGATCACATCGGTGGAGATGGGCTTCCCGTCTGCGGGAGGAGGGAGAGTGCTGGAGCGGGGAGCTGACGGCTGCCCCTCCATCCACTCTCCGGACCTCGTGGGGGCGCCCTCTCCACCCGGGTTAAGACAACCTGTCTCTGGTTGGGTCAGTTCCTCCATTTGCTAGACCAAGGATCCCCTCTGAGCCCTAGGGTCTCTCTCTGTAAAGTGGGGAGATAGTCCCTCGCTGGAAGGGCTGTTCTGAGGGTGGAACCAACAAGGTCTGTGAGACTGGCCCACACAATGCAGGCACATTAACAGGTGCTCTGAACACGATTCTGTTACAACTATTACCATTACTGTTCAATTCATTTCTCTCAAGGACACACTCTTGCCATATGATCTCAGCCCAGGGCTATGATGAAGATAGGGCTGGAAAGGTCTGCACCATAACCAGAGACCTGAACACGTGAGATTTATTTTGATGTGAGAATCATTTTGAAAGCCCTTGCCTTACAGTCAGGAGCTGAAATGCAAACCGCCAAGAAACCAAAAAACTATTCTACTTCACGAAACCAAGGAAATGTATGTCAAAACACAGATGTTCATTTTCACCTGTTAAAGTGGGAATGTTTTTAAAGACAGTATGTTGCAACGCCTGAGAAAGGGTAAATGCGGATAGGGCTATACAGGGGCTCCAGCTTGACCTTGAAGCCAGGATTCCACTTGTGGGCACCCTGTGGTGGGGAGCTGTTAACAGTGCTGATCACCTCAGTGTTAACTGGAACAGTGGACAACTGGGCAAGACTTCAAAAATTAAATTATGGGTATACTCAGATGATGGACTATCAGTTATTAAAATTATTTTTTGAAAAAGCTTTAAAGATGGAGAGGGAATCCCCTGGCAGTCCAGTAGTTAGGACTCTGAGCTTCCACTGCAGGAGATACAGATTCAACCCCTGGTCAGGGAACTAGGATCCCACAATCAGCATGGTGTAGCCAAAATAAATAAATAAAATAAAATGGGGAGATGCTTATGATACACTGTTGAATGAAAACAAGACTTGGAACTGTAAATACAGCATGCTTTTATTTGGGGGGAAAATATACATGTGCATAGAGAAAAACTCTGGAAGAAAACACACTCATATGTTAGCAATTTAATCTCTGAGTGGTGGGATGTTTACTGGTTCTGTTTTTCCTTAGTTTTCTATATTGAATATGTACAACTTTTGCCATCAGAAGAAAACAAAACAAAAAAGCCATGCCCCTCCCTTGACTTAGTGGAGTTGTTGTTGTGTTACTCACTCAGCCGTGTCCAACTCTTTGTGACCCCATGGACTGTAACCCGCCAGGCTCCTCTGTCCATGGGATTCTCCAGGCAACAATACTGGAGTGGGCTGCCATTTCCTTCTCCAGACTTAAGTGGAGTAAGTTCCTGGAAAAGGAACAGCACCCAGGGACAGGAGTGAAGACAGTCTCTGTCTTCTAAGTGTGGTATTAGCAGTTTCCAGTGAGATCCCAGAACCACAGTGTCTGGACCCTCTAGGACAGCAATTCTCAAATCCCCAACTGTGCAAACAAATCACAGAATCGCAAGAGACCTGGTTAAGATGCAGAGGCGTCAGGCACTCTAGATTCTGCATTTCTAACTTTGCCCAGGAGGTAGGTAAAGACCACACTTTCGGTAGAAGGACCTTAGGAACTTGTTAAACATTAAGAATCCGGGGTCATGATCTTTCAGGCGTGAAGGGAGGGAGTCTGCAATTGGAAGAAGCTCCCTGGGTCATCCTGATGACTGGTCAGGATTTGAGAAGCATTGATGATAGAACTGGGCAACATCACGGGCTTACCCCAGTGATACTATGAGGGTCCTGCTGGCCTAAGATTCCCCCTAACTAGGCAAGTGTCACGAGTCCAGTGAGGTCAGGTAGATCAGGGAGGCACAGATCAGGGAGGCACAGATAAGCAGCGCTGTTCTTTCTTATCAGCCCAGTGGGGGTACGCAGTCATCTTGGGTTATTATTTTTCTTTAAATTCTATGTATTCATCATTATATAGTCTTGAGTGTGAGATACAAACTTACAAAAGGGAGTGTGGGGTCATGGACTGAACCAGGGAAGAGGGGTAAAGATAGCTGGATTTAAGACTTACTTCTGCCACAACTTGGGACAAGTGAAGTCACTCAGTCGTGTCTGACTCTTTGTGACCCCTTAGACTATAGCCTACCAGGCTCCTCCGTCCATGGGATTTTCTAGCCAACAGTACAGGAGTGGATTGCCATTTCCTTCTCCAGGGGATCTTCCCAACCCAGGGCTCAAACTCGGGTCTCTCGCATTGTAGACAGACGCTTTACCATCTGAGCCACCAGGGAAGTTCCAAGTCACTTCTTATTGACAAGTGAAAACAAGTAATTCTTGCTTTTCTTCCATACAGAGCTGTAGGGGGTGGTGCACCAGAAAAGGGACAGGCTCTAAAGTTCGGGTCCTGGCTTTCCACCTGCCTTTCTGAGCTTTAACTCCCTCATCTGCCCACCAGGAATAACAGCCCTGGCCCTTAACCTCTTCGAACTGCTCTAGGAGACTCTGGCAGGAGAGTGGGTTTTGTGCTCAGTAGACTGGAAGGTTATGTTGGCCCAGCGCTCTCATTACCCCGACAGCGTCTTCTGTAATGCAGCCCCGCTTGGCACTCATCACTTGCTGCCTGATACCATCAAGTCTCTTCATGGATATGTGTTTATCTCCCTCACACAGACTGTGAGATCAGAGGGCAAGGGCCCCATCTCTTTCACCTGGGTCTTTCACTCACTGTGCCCAGCATAAAGCCGGGCACACAAAGGCAGCAGCAGACTGGGCGGACCAGGAGGGGCTGTGTAGTTAGAACAGCAGAGCCCAAGTGCTACCTGACTCAGTGGCCCCACACTCACTGTTGTAAGGACTGTAAACATAGAAGGTGGAGAACAAAGCCCAGGCCCACCCCCAAGAAAGGTCTCAAGGGTGATTTTGTGAGTGGCAGACTGAGTGGGCTTCATAAAAGAAACTTGCTATACAGATTGATTCATTTGGTCCAGGCTCCTCTACCCACACTCCACCCTGAGACAGAAGTTAGTTCCTGCCACACCAAAGGTTGGTGACCATACTGTGGTCACGCTTATAGATACTTGACTTGGGGGTGTGTGCAATACCACCCCCTTCCTCTCCCATGCCCTCAAGTCCCTCCCTCCACTTACCCTGTCGAACCCAGGACACAAAAGGGGTGGGGTCAGCCGAGGCCACACACTCCATCACCACACTCTGGCCAGACACCACGGTGGTGTTCTCCGGGGCTGCCACGATGACCACGTCCTGCCCCCCAGCGGATGCCAGGGACCCTGGAGAGAGGTAGCCTTACCATCAGGCGTCTTCACATTCAGCCCCTTGCCTGATGCTCACAGTCACTTGGTGAGACAGGTGGGGCAGCCAGGGTTCCATCGGACAGATGGGAAAGCAGCTGCATAGTTCAACAGGGCTAGGACTGGAACTCAGAGGTCTTTCTCTGGGAGCCAGAGAGGAATAACTGGGCCTTCGACACAGCGCCCCCATACTTCCTGCTGGATGGAATCCACCCTCAAGGCAGAGAACCAGCAAGGTCAAGAGTAGACTTGCAGTCTGGACTTGAAGTCAACAGCTGGAGTTTCTAGCTCTGGCAAGTCCCTTCCCTGGAGCGCCTCAGTTCCAATGTGGAGAAGGCAGGGGATGGGCTCAAGTTTCTGCCAGCTTGGCGACACCCGGAGCACCCATTCCCTGCCAAGTTCTCAGCATGACCCTGGGCTGGGTCCCTGGGTCAGCATGGTAAATACCCGGTTTGTCCAGCAGGTGGCGGCAGAGACCCTGGGCAGCAAACCAGACTCAGCTCATCAGCTAAGCCCCAGAAGCAGAGTGGGAGTGGAAGGGGACAGGATGAGAGGGGGATGGGAAGAGATGAGTGGAGGGGTGGGGGTCGAGGGGAGCTGCCTTGGCAAAGGAAGGCAAGACAGAGGCCTTTGCGGGAGGCCTGAAGTGAGACCTATTGAACACCTGCCATTCCCATTCCTATCTCGGCGATTCTCACCACCTCCCTGGCTGGACATTTGATAAGGAGCCCAGGGTCACACAGATGGTGAGTAGAGAAGCCAGGATCAAACCAGGTCGTTCTGACCCCAAAGCCTGTGCCCTTTCTATTGCGTCACTCTGGGAAGGGAGATTTTCAGAGAAATGGAAGAACAGTCCCAGACCATTAGGAGCCAGAAGCACAGCAAGCAGCACCGGGCGGCTCCTCCAGGGCAGGGGCTGGCACCTACCCTCTCCACAGACACCTCACCTCCCCGCACCCATCCCCAGCCCTGGACACTCCATCCACCCATGGAAACAGAGTCTCAGCAGGAAGGGAGCCCTGGACCGGAAGTCTTGGGTTCCTGCCCCGAGTGCTATCTCTGACTTGGGTGGCACTGCCTTCTTTGGGCTTCATAGCCTCATCTGTCACCTATTTGAAGGCAAGTCTTGGACCACCTGAGGTCCCTCCCAGATGGCTGACTGCCCCACCCGGCCAGCTCCCTTACCTCTGTGGGCCACGCGAAGTAGGGCCTCCTGGCTGAAGCGCTGGTGTGCTGAGTTGGTGGCCACACAGCGGTAGGAGCCTGCATCGCCTTCCTGTACATCCAGGATCTGGAGGACCCCGTTGGGAAGGGTGATGAGCCTTGGGAAGGGACAGAGGGCACCTGTGAGGTGGACAGGAGCTCTACAGGGAGGGTGGTGGTGCCCCAACTGTCCTGAACCCACCTCCCCCTCCTTCCTGAAACATCTACTGTGGCTTACTAAGCTCATTTGTAATAAATGCAAATTAAAACTACAAGATACTGGAACTTCCCTGGTGGTCCAGAGGTTAAGAATTCACCTTCCAATGCAGGGGACCCTGGTTCTATGCTTGGTCAGGGAACTAAGATCCCACATGTCACGGGAGTAACTAAGCCTGAGCTCTCCAACTACCAAGCCCACACTCTGGAGCCTGCGAGTCACAACTACGCCTCAACTAAGACCCGACACAGCCAAATAAGTATTTTATCAAATCTGCATGCACCTTTTAGACCCAGCAACATCACTTCAAGGGCTTCATCCCAAGATATTCTCATACACATACACAAAATGTATGTTTAACAATATTCACTCCAACCCTGTCTGCCATAGCAAAAGACTGGCAACAACCCAAGTGTCCATCTGTAGGGTGGGAACTGGCTAAATTGGTTCGAGTACATTCATAGAATGGAATGCTAGGCAGCTGTTAAGAGGATGCAGCTCCTTGTGTGCTGATACAAGACCATCTCCAAAATACATACGGTGCAGAACAGTGTGTGGACACGTACACTTACAGGCTTTTGCACGGAATGTTCCTGCTCATAGTGCTTGAGAGGGGACCTGTGATCCGGGGAGCTCTCAGGAGGAGACTTTATTTTTAATAAATAACCTTCTGTAAAGTTTGAATTTGTTTACCTCCTGCCTGTATTACCTTCTCTCTCCTTTCCCTTCTAGTCACATAATCTCAATCTGAACCTTGAAACAAGCCTAAGAGATAGAGGGGATCATAGCCTTCATTTTATTGGGACAAAACCAAGTCCTGGAGGGAGGAGGGTATCTTTCCAGAGTCCCACAGTTAAAGCAGAGTTAAAATTGGAACCCACATCTCCTGGTCCCAAATCCCACGTTCTTCCCACCTGCCTGTCTCAGCAGCCATTAGATGGCTAACAATGCCAGTGGGGAGGAATGTAGTCCCAGCAAGTGCCCCCGCCCGCCAGTCAACATGTACATTAGGGAGGAGGGGCAGGATGGATGAGGGTGGTGTTGTCTGCCCTTTTGGTGAGGGTTGGAAAGCAATTTGGGCTACAAGAGCCCAGAGATCTTGCTTAGAAACAGTGCAATCCCAGGCAGAGATGTGTCCACGGGGGCCTGGGTGGTGGGAAGCAGAATGGGCTCTGGCCCCAGCAAGGAGGGAGTGGAGGGAGTGGGTCTTCCTGAATTTTCTAGCTGTGATCTCTGCAGGGTCAGCTCGAGGGTGAGAGTTCTAGTTTCTCACTGTGGATGCAGGCTAGGTCAAGGTCAGGGAAGGAATGGGGCAGCTGTGCACGCGAAGATCCCTTGGCTGGGGCGGGGGCGGGGGGGGGGGAAGCAGGGTATGAGAAAATCTAAACACAGGAGAAAAGCACTAGCTCAAGGGTGTTGGGAGAGAATTCTGGCCATAAGCCTAGAAATCTGCTGTGGCCCAAAGGCTTAGAACAAAAGCATAAACCTTCAGCACTCCTTCCTTCACCCCACAGGCAACCTCAACTCTGCCCCAAGAGTCTTAGCCTCACCTCCAAGAGCTGCCTGCAGCAGTGCTGGGGCAGCAGGGGAGAGATGAGGAGGAGGTGCAGGGTGTCTAGAGCTAAATCCTGGGCCAGGACGCAGCCTGCTGCCACAGAGAATTTGATGGGAAAGACAAGGACTCATCTCAGAAACAAGGCCCCCACCCCCATCCTGGTCTCCTCCACCTTATATTCTCTAAGACCTTTCCTCCTCCCTCAGTCTCAATAGCTTCCCACACTTCCTGACCCTAAAAGTTCCCGGTCTTTCCAGAGAAATGTTGCTCCAGGTATCCAAGAGTTTCCCTGGTGGCTCAGTGGTAAAGAATGTGCCTGCCAATGCAGAAGACACGGGTTTGGCCTCTGGGTCGGGAAAATCCCCAGGAGAAGGAAATGGCAACCCGTCCAGTATTCTTGCCTGGGAAATCCCCCAGACAAGGAACCTGGAGGGCTACAGTCCGTGGGTTGCAAAAAAGATGACTCAGCAACTAAACAACAAAAACAACAATCCAAGAGCTAATACCTCCTATGACAAGTAATACCGCCTTAATTATGTGTGTTGAATGAACGAACAAAGGAATGGATACCTTTCCTTGGGTGTGGTGCTGTTGCTGCATTTGCTACCACCAAAGAAGTGAGATGGTACCACTTTTACTGCTCATTTAATATCTTTTCTGCTTTGTTAAAAGCGTGGTTTCAAAACCTCTGTCCTTGGAAGGATGTCCAAGATACATTGGTTAGCTGGGGGTGGGGGTGGGGGATGGAAATCACAAAACAGTGCTTACGAAGCAATGCTACTTTTGGAAAATAGAAAAATGATATGCTAGGATGTGCGCAGAAAAAGTCAAGGGTGGTAAAGCTCACGTCATTTGTTGAGGTTTTCTCAGCAAGGGGGATTACTGGGGGTGGGGGGGTCTTCTTTGTTCTGCTTTTACATTTCTTAGTTACAGTGAGCATTTATTTATTAGTTTGGGAATATAAAACTTAAAAAATTTAAATGGAAAAACGCACTTTGTTTTGTAACTCCTGGCTCTGGAATAAAAGCAGCTGTGGCATAGTGGAGAGAAGTGATTCCAATATATGTGATTTTTAGCAAGTGATATCTAATGTCCAGGCCTCAGGTTTCTCATCTGAAAAACGGGCTTCATAATTCCTATTTCACACCCCTGACCCGGCTAATGTGTTATAAGCTCACATAAGATCATGGTAATAGCTATCTGTGGTCAGTCTGTAGGTGACTTTTTCTCCTTTACGTTAGTATATTTTATAGTTTTAAAATGACTTCAAATAAAATAGCTACTTGTAGAATGAAAGCAACTTCTATCTAAAAGGAAGGAACCATTCTCTTTCCGAGCCTGAGCCTGCTTCCTGTACCTGCAAAAGGAGACTTGAACCCCGGGATTCAAGAGCAGAGAAGCGGCAGAGCTGCTCTGAATTTCCTGAGGGCCAAGGCGCCCCACCCAGAGCCCTTCAGAGATCCACCCCAGCAACAGGGACAGGAGCTGAGGGTCACATGGGGCTGACACAAGATGGACCCTGGGAGATGGGCAGGGCAGAGGACTGGACCAGGGGTCCTGCAGGAATTAAGTCCATTCATTTTAAAGTGTGAGTACGGGAAGATCCTCTGGAGAAGGAAATGGCAACCCACTCCAGTATTCTTACCTGGTGAATGCTATGGACAGAGGAGCCTGGCAGGCTCTATGGGGTCCATGGGGTCGCAAGAGTCAGACACAACTTAGCAACTAAACCACCACCACCAAAGTGACAAAGCAGACCTCCCCGGTGGCTCAGTGGTAAAGAATCCGCCTGTAATGTGAGAGACCCGGGTTCGATCACTGGGTCGGGAAAATACCCTGGAGAAGGAAATGGCAACTCACTCCAGTATCGTTGCCTGGAGAATTCCATGGACGGGTGAGCCTGGCAGGCTACAGCCCATGCGTTGCAAAGAGTCGGACTCGACTGAAGCGACTTAGTACGCACACACAAAAGTTACAAAAGAGAGAGTTGATCTGAAGAAATGTATAAGGTGAGTGATTATATAAATGGCTTAGGGGTGGCCAAGATTATGACAGGAGTTTGTGAATGCCTGTGATTTGGGAAACGCTGCTCTTGATTATTAGTTCCCGTGGAAGAAAAATGATCCCCTCTCATTAGAAATTAATGTAAGTATCAGGCAATTGCCTTAGGGTCTAGACTTTGCCGTCAGTGCCCAAAATATGCACACAGACCCTGACAGAGTGTGCTTATTAACTGCACATGTGCACAGCCTACACCTGGGCATATGGTCTCCTTCAAACCTCTGAGCTGAGTTTATGAATAGCATATTTGTACATGAACTCTATCTGGGCATGTGTAAAAATACATACCTTGGGCATAATCAAGTTGCTGTTTTAGGTATTTCTTTATCCCCCACCCCACACACAATGTGCTGGGACATATGAGCCTGGCTTATTTATAGATGAGGATCAATTTTCAGAGGACTTGGGAGCAAACACTTCCAGAGTCCAGGAACCGGCAGCTCCAGCCTCCTGGGAGAGGCCTAACTAGATGCTGGGAGGTGCGGGAACTCCTCTATTTGTGGAGAAACACTGAGGAAGTAACTTCTCTCCTCTGAGCATAACTGGATCCATCTCTAAGCCCACCTACAACAGGAGCTTCTCCAGACCCTGCGGTTTCCCCACCCCAACCACCAAATCATCCACCTCAGGGCTCCCACGCCAGATCCTCTTGGCAGCAGCTGTGTGACTTGAGGCAAGTGACTAGTGTCTCTGATCCTCAGTTCCCTCATTTCACAGTTCAGAGAAGAGCATCTGCCACAGCCACACAGACAGACCTGGAAGGGGCTTCTGTATGCATTAAGTGAAAAAAGAAACAGCAGGAATTGCAATATAATCCCATTTTTGTTTTCTATAAAAAAGACTGAATAAAAATACTCAGTATATATCAGCCAGAATTTTTAATATTTATAAACATATAGGGGAAAGTCCTGAGGGTGGACATCAAAACTAATAGAGGCTTTCCATGGGTGGTAAAAAGATGAGTCATTTTTGTTTCTTCTTCTCTGTTTACAGAAATTTGAAAAATGGATCTAATAGGAATATAAACAAAGTAAATAGAGGAAAATGTGAAAAATAAGAAACCCTTCGCTTGAAGGATGATGGGAGGGATTAAGTGAGAAAACATCGCTCTCATTAAGCAGAGCCTCTTGTGACTTTAACGCGGGGAGAGTTTTCTGCTTTCTCCCACCTCTCACTTGACCCTCACCCAGCAACTCCCCGGAAGCGCCCACCCCCAGCAGTGAGGGGCGCCACAGGCAGAGACACAGAACTTACCATGCCAGTGCTGGGAAGCTGGGTTAGCAATCCCAAGGCCCCGCCCTAGGATGCTCATTCTGGGGAGAGTAGAAGGGCATGGCAACCCACTCCAGTATTCTTGCCTAGAGAATCCCATGGACAGAGGAACCTAGCAGGCTCAGGCTGACACTGCTGAGCAAATGACTCTAAGAGGTGGTTAGACAAGTTCAACAGAATTCTCAACACAGGGCTTCTCAGGGGACTTGTCAACTCCAAGGTCTTATTTGACCATGGAAAAAAAGAATTTTTCCAAGATTCATCTTTAGGGACTAATATTCTTAAAAAAAAAACTCACTTTGGAACCCACGATCTAGTCCAACCCACCGGACCACTGGGGCTGACTGATCACCAGAATCACAGATCACTTACATCTTGGCTTCTCACCCTTCTTCCTCCCTTCCAACTGTTGCAGAGATGTGGCCTGCGGCTTTTCTATCTAGAAGTTTCTCTCACACTTTCACCCCTATCGAGACATGGGCAAAAGTCAGAGGAGCTGGGCCAACTCAGTACTCTGAAGACAAGCTAGTTCCAGGGCAGAGAGATCTGGAAACCAGTATTTCTGAGCCTGAGGAATCTCACCTCAACTGGGAGAGGAGAGAGTGGGCTGGTAACTACAGCCAGACAGATGCATGGAAAGGAGGGCAGGGTGGCTGGGAAAGGCCTTTGGAGAAACCTCTCCAAAATGTGAGAATCCGCCTGCCAATGCAAGGGATACAGGTTTGATCCCTGGTCCGGGAAGATTCCACATGCCTCAGAGCAACTAAGCTCATGTGCTGTACCTACTGAGCCTGGGAGCCGCAACTGCTGTAACCAGAGAGCTAAAGAGCCTGTGCTCTCACCCGCAAAAGAAGCCACCGCAATAAGAAACCCACGTGCCGCAACTAGATAGCCCTGGCTCATCGCAAATAGACAAAGCCCATGTGCAGCAACAAAGACCCAGCGCATCAGTTACAAAAAGAATCTATGGGGTGGCAGCCAAGTCACGAGACCAGTTCCAAGACCAGGGATGCAAACGAGCCTCGCGCCTTCTGGACATGCTCTGTGTACGTTCGGGCCTTCCCAGGAAGCCACGGAGCGATCAGGTCCTGGTTCTAGCCTCTGCTTCTCCTCTGCCCCAGAAACCATTCCCTGGGATTGCTCCATTGCCTTTATGGGGAGAAAGGAGGGTGAAACAGGAAAGCTCTCCACAACCCAGTTATCAGATGCTGCACCCCACTGGATGGAACTGAGGGAAGAAGAGAAGTTATATATCTAGGGTAGAAACTTCAGAGGAACCTGCAAAGGGAAAGCCTCCCAGCAGCCTCCTGGCCCTGAGCAAAAACAATGAACATCCAGCCAATGCCTCACTGTGTGGCCTTGGATAAAACACAGCTACTCTCTGGCCCTTGGTCTCCTCCTCAATAAAACAAGTGGTTGGGCTACATATGCTCTGAAGTACTTGATCACTGCTCTTAACCCAAGCCCCATGGCTCAGTAGGTAGCTTTTCTCCTAGGGAGCAAAAACCTCTGGCCCAGTTTCTCTTTGGGACCAGAAATGAGCTGAGCATCTGGTGGTGGCTGGCTTCTAAGTCATTCTGGGCAAATGGAGCCACCTTGACTCTAAGGATCCCAATTTTCAAGAATGTCCCAGAGCCCAACCTACCTGCCCTCTGGGACCCACTCCCCACTCCCCTACAGGACACTCACCGAGGGTCCTCAGGCACTGTCACCCGGTCCTTCTCCCAGGTAATGACGGGTGTTGGCAGTCCTTCGATTTGGCACTGAAAGCGAGCGGTCCCGTTCTCCTCCACAGTCTGAGATTCTGGGTGCAGGGAGAAGCCTGCAAGGGCTGGGGATGAGGACAGTGAGAAAATACAGCGACAGGAGAGGGCCACGAGAAAGGAGGCACAGTAAGCACGGACGGTGAAACATACACATGCACACGGACACAGAGGGGCACGGGGCAACAGAAACACGAGCAGAGAAAATCCGGCCCGACGCAGACAGGAAGGCAGAGGGTAAGCTGAGATGACTGGTCAGGTGAGTGCCCCTGCCTTACTCATGTCCGGCTACAGTGTCTCCTCTGGCCTCAAAATTATGTCATGGTGATCTGTCCTCCTAAGAGCCCCCCCAAGGGGTGGCTGGACGATGCAGCTCAGCTCCACACACTCTATGGGCGTGGGGAGCGCAACTGTGCTCCTGACACTCTTACAAGTCTCTCTGATGGGCTTCCTGAGGAAAGCACAGGTCTAGACTCTCGAAGTCACAAGGAAGGAAAAAGAGGAGCAGCAGAAGAGTGGGAAAGAGTGAGGCTATTGAACGGTGAGACAGTTAATAGCAGGAAGGGACTCACTGAGCAGGACAGCAGGCAGGGAAAGGGTGTGGCTGAGACAAGCCTTCGTGCAAGTGACTAATGGCAGATCCCAGTTCCCACACCCCACATCACGTGGGTCTCAGCTCAGCCCCAGATGTAGCACTTACTGGCGAGCTTGACCACTGCAGCCTGGCTGGCCATCACCCCGAGGGGGCCATGGGCCAGGCAGGAATAGTTGCCCTCAATGACCTCTGGAGCCCCAGGGGCTGCCTCGTCAGCGCCATCTACTGTTGGCAGCTGGGACAGCCATAGGGAGCCATTGGGTAGCAGGCGAAGGTGCTCGTGCTCAGGGAGGGCGCCTCCATCCTTGCTCCACGTGACGCTGGTTGGGGGTCCGGTGGCAGCCGCCCCCAGACTGCAGTCCAACACCAGGGCTTGCTCTGGGCCCAGGATTACTTGCAGCGGTCCTGCTCCACAGCTCAGCGAGACGGTCGTCTCCTGGGGCAATGGCTGCTCCCCTGCGTAGAGGAGGGACACCAGGGCCTCAGAGTGTGTCCTCCTACATCCCACAGCCTCCAGCTCCTGAGTCACTTGCACCAGGGCTGGGGACAAGCCTCAAAGAAAGAGCGCTCATGAGGAAACCTGTATCTAGATCCCAGCTCTGCCTCTGCCTGTGATCTTGGGCCAATGACTGCACTTCATGCCCATCGTGCCCACCCCTCAGCCCTGCTCAACTTCCTCATCCACAAAATAACACAGTTCTTAGCAAAAAGTGGAAGCAACTCAAATGCCCAATCACCTGTGAGTATGTGCATGCTAAGTGCTTCAGTCGTATTCAATTCTGTGCGACCCTATGGCCCACCAGGCTCCTCTGTCCATGGGGATTCTCCAGGCAAGAACACTGGGATGGGTTGCCATGCCCTCCTCCAGGGGGATCTTCCCAACCCAGGGATCAAACCTGAGTCTCATGCCTCCTGCACTCGCAGGCAGATTCTTTACCTCTAGCACCACCTGGGAAGCCCAATCACTTGATGAATGGATAAATATATTACTCAGCTATCAAAAGAAATGAAGAACTGACATTTGCCTCCGAGGGAATAAACCTTGACAACTTTATGCAAACGGAAAGAAGCCAGTTATGAAACGCCACATATTGTATAATGTGATCTCATTTCTATGAAATGTCCAGAATAGGCACATCCATAGAGACAAGACCATAAATTCATGGTTGCCAGGGACTGGGGAGAGGGAAGAATGAAGAGAGATGGCTAAGGGATCTAAGGTTTCTTTTTTGGGTGCTGAAAATGTTTCTAGAATTAGATAGTGGTGATGGTTGTACAACCTTGTGAATAAACTTAACCCACTGATTTGTACCCTTTAAATGGTGAATTTTGTGGCATGTGGATTGCCTCTCAATTTAAAAAGACATAGTCATTCATTCTTCAAAGGGCTGCCGTGAGCAGTCAGTGAGATGCCGTGCACTAAGGGAGAGCGGCACAGTGGCTGACCTGGCTCAGGAATGTCATCCCCTCTCCTGGAATCCTGCAGACCGTCTCAACCATGATTGTCCAACCCACTTCTGCTGCAGCAGCGACTGCAAGAGTTAAACTCTCCTCCCTGCAGCTGATTCCTCCAGAGACGTACAGTGAGCCAGCACAGAACCCAGGCCTCCAACCCTCTGCAGATGCCCAGAAGAGCCCACAGCTCCAACACCACCCTGGCCACAAAGGTGGACAGTGGAGGAAGGGAGCAGGAGGTGAAGCAGGAGGACAACAGAGGCAGGGAATGCCATCCCAGGGTCAAGGCAGAACACCCAGATGCCAATGTTTATCATTTTAAGCAACTCTCAGCCAGGCCAGTAACCATTATTCACAGGGAAACGGTGAGTTCTCTCCGATGTATCTCCTACAAGGTTGGCCTGCTGCCTCCTTGTCCCATAGACACTCCCAGGCTGAAGGCCTCCTTCTGTCCTCTGGCCTGACACCTTGCTTAAAGGCACCATGGTGTGTCTGAGAGGGAGTTGGGGATGGAGGTGAGGACAGTGGCCCGCACTCAGTAACAGGCAGGCCAGGGCTGACAGCGCCTCATCAGGGCCGTGCGGGAACCTCAGCAGTGGGGGACTCAGGCAACCCTCAGTTCTGGACCTGGGCCTGTCACGCTCCAGCTGTGTGCCCTTGGGACTTCCTTGCCCCCCACCTCCGCCCTGCTCTTGTTTACTCAAACATAGCGGGTGATGTCTGAGATTCTATGATGGCAGGATTGTTCAGTGAACTGGACACACCTGTTCCTAAACTGGTTTAGAGCATCATCTAGCTGCGCAGGGCTCAGTCACTTCAGTCCTGTCCGACTCTTTGCGACCCCATGGACTGTAGCCCACCAAGCTCCTCTGTCCATGGGATTTTCCAGACAATACTGGAGTGGGTTTCTGAGACCTCCTCCAGGGCACCTTCTCAACCCAGGGATCAAACCTGTGCCTTCTGCATCTCCTGCATTGTAGGCAGATTCCTTACCCATTGAGCCATCTGGGAAGCCTGTATCATCTAGATACTATAGATACCTTCCACAGATAAACACGTGCACCTGAATCTCTGCTACACTCATCAACACCGAGACAGGTAGAGATACAGAGGCCAGGGCAGAAGCCAGGACACCGCAGCGGGAAGGCAGACAGACAGAGGGGGTCTGGACGGCCTCTCTGCCTTTCTTGAAGGCTCTGCAGGCACCTTCAACGACACAACTGGCTTCAGCAGTACTAGAGGCTGCAGCCAGGAGAAGGCAGCACTTGGCCTCACCTGGGTTCCAGCCAAACTGGGGAAGGAAGCCACAAAGAGCACCTGATCCTGGGGCAGAAGATCAAGCTTCCAATCATGCTGTTCCACCTACCAGCTATGTGACAAGTCACTTCACCTCTCTGGGCCTCCGTTTCCACATTGTAAAATGAAGGTGATACTACGGAGCCTGTGAGGATTCCACCGGATGATGGAGGGTAGAGCTCCAGTTCAAAGCCTAACAGGCATCAATCAAGGAATGGGAAGTTATTCTTTACAGGCACTTCATAAACTGGAGATCTCACTGGTGGCTCAGATGGTGAAGAATCTGCCTGCAGTGCAGGAAAGCCGGGTTCAATCCCTGGGTTGGGAAGATCCCTGGAGAAGGGAATGGCAGCCCACTAGTATTTTTGCCTGGAGAATCCCAGGGACAGAGGAGCCTGGCGGGCTACAGTCCATGGGGTTGTAAAGAGTTGGACACGGCTGAACGACTAATACTTTGACTTCATAAACTGGAAGGGGATGTACAAATGCAAATCGCTATTCTCAACATCCAGTCTGTTGTCTATCTGAGGCCCTAGATTCTGATGCAAACGCTGTGGGGGCAAGGCCAGCCTGGGCTGTCAGCCCAGCGGCTTCCAAATGCTCCATTCCAGCCGCCACCGAGAGCAGTCAGTTTGAGTTTCAGGGAAGAAAAGCCCCACATGACTCGAATCCCTGAGCCCTCTGGCAGCCTCCCTGCCCCCCAAAGCATGTCGGAGGCTTGGAAAATCCCCCGCCGTGGTGAACAAACAATGTGAACAGTTGGGGCCCCGAGCAGCTGCTGGGTCTGTCAGCAGCCTGGGCTAGGGCGGGCAGGATGGCGGCCAGAGGGGCCGTGGCTGGCTGGAGAGTCCAGAGAAGGCTCCAATTCCTTCCTGAATATTCATAGATCAGCAGATGTCTGGCTGCCCCACCTCAGAGGAGCTCAGCACCCAGCAAGACCAGGCGGCAGGCAGTGGAAACCAACAGGGATGTTGATGCGAGGAGAACCCGGGGTCCCCAGGGGTTACAGGGCTGTGCCAGGAGTCCAGGTCAGCTCACGTTAATGAAAATATGTGCAGAGCCTGAGGCTGCTCATTTTATGGACGGGGAAACTGAGGCCCAACAGGGGAGGGGAGTCTCGCCTCTCTGGGAGATAGTCTGGGAAATTGTCCTTCTTGGACATCCCAGGGGTGAACCCAGGATCGAGGAGTGAGCTGCTCCCGAATAAGAGGAGGTTCTGCCTCAGGGCCCAGCCCAACTTCTGTGCCCAGGACATGTGCATCCTTAGGGGCTCAGCTCAGGGGCCACATCCTTCCATGAAGCTGCCCGTGTCCCCCCCAAAGAAGGTTTTTCCTGGGCCTCACAGCACACAGCCACTCAGAGGTCCCCTACCCATCCTCCCTCTTGCCTAAGACAGACTGTGGGATGTGGTGGGACCAGCCTTGGCCTAGAGTCAGAGTCCTAGGTGCCTCGTGTATTGTATGACCTTGGGTCCATTCTCCTCTTTTCTGGTTCCGTTTCCCTAGTTTTAAAGTGAAAAGCTGCCACAGTTCTTGTTTTCACCAACATTCTCCCAGCAGTAGAGGAGATCAGACTCAGGAGGCTTACTGACCATCTGAAATGCTTTTATTTTGAAACCTCTGGCCCATTTTGCATCCTATTCTGTTACACAGCAGTGTTTGCTTTCATGTAAGTGTGGTTCCTACACCACCAAATCTTTTTGCATAAAGTGATGGAGAGTGGGCCATGTTTGTCCAGTGGTTTCATCCTTTCCCACCGCCCCCAGCCCCTCCCATGAGCACTTCTCAGCTCTCCCTCTCAGGCGAGGGCGGACAAAGTGGACGCTTGCTTGGCCAGCTTTCTGCCTGGAGGGGGTCTCCCTCTCCGACAAGCCTTTCTCCTCACTCTCCCGGGTGGGGAGGGGAGACCCTGCTAGAGATACAGAGTTTCTGTGCTCAGGAGCCCCAGGAGCATCTCGCAGTCTCCTTTTTCTGGCATTATTTTACCCACCTGCAGGATAAATTAGATTTCATTAGGCCAATTAGGACCCAGACAGAAAGGAGATTCGCTGCTGAGCCCTGGGGCCAGCTTAGTGCTGTTCTGCAGGATTTGTGGGGGCCTGGCATAAGCCAGGGTTCCATTCCTCAGTGAACTCTCAGAAAAGAGGATGGGAGAGTGGGGGGAGAAGGGGGACAGAGCTGAGATGCCACCTTTGTTAAGGCAAGAACTTGCCACAAACATCAGTGCCTTGTCATTTCTGAATTTCAGGGCCCAACAGATTTATAACTTGTTTTCAGTCTACAAGGGCAATTCTCCATGACACCAACACCACTCTCTTTCCCAGGAGACACAAGTCAGTTTCTTCCAGAAACCTCCGTCCCCACTCCCCCACCTTGGCCACCTCCCATACCACACGCTAAGCCCCTCCCACAACAGCTGGAAGGAGAGCTTGGGATGCTTGGCTGGGATTCGAGGAAGACAGCTTTCCCTTCATCTGCGATCCTGCGGAGTCAGGCTCGGCCCCAGCAGACTTGACAGCAAAGCCACGCTCAGCTTGACTGGCCTACCTCCTGTTTCCTGTCACGTGGAGCTCCCATAGGACCAAACCACTTCCTGTTCTCTGAAAGCACTGCTGCTCCGTCTTCCCTCAGTAGCTGTGCCATCCCGGGGTCTGACTTCGACACCACTCCTTTTTCTGCCCCATGAGACCCTGGGTACCTGGGCCATTGCAGTTAGCATGGCAGATTTCTGACTTGCCTATCTCCCCAGCGAGGCAACAAGTTTGAGATTATCGTCCTGGTCAGCGTTGCCTAGGACCTAAAACACTGTCTGGCACACAGCAGGTGCTCAATAAATAGTCCTTGAACAGATGAGAGGCTAGGCGGAGACACACGCAAAAGGACAAGACACAGGGCCCTTGTGCTTTTCCAAACATCCATTTCCTTATCTGGAAAAATCATAGGAACTCCCTTCAGGGCTGGAGATCATGTGCATAATCATAATACATGTGGGGAAATGCCTAGCATAGTATGTAGCACCTATGAGATATCAAACAAAATGCTGAAAATGCACCAAGGCAGGGAATTCCCTGGTGGTCCAGTGGTTAGGACTTTGTGCGTTCACTGCCGGGGGCCAGAGTTTCATCCCTGATCAAGGCACTAACGACTTAAGGTCGTGCAAGCTGTCCAGCGTAGCAAAAAAAAAAAGAAAAAAGAAAAAAAAAGCCCTGAGACAGAATAGCAAACTCACATTCGAAGAAATTCTGTACTTAAACATTATCAGGACTGGGGAGCTCATTACCTCACCTCTGCTGCTATATGGAAGGTCCGATTAAAAATACCTTGCTTGTGTGCCCACCTTTGTCTCTCTTATGCTCCATTCATTGCCAGAGCTCCAAGCTATGTGCAAGGTAAGTGAGCCCCTTATGAAGCCATCTGGAAGTCTTGACTCTGCACCAGCTTGTGTGTTCAGGTTTGCACCTGAGAGACGGCTTCCTGAGCCTCTGCTTCCCAACCCCGGGGACCCCACAGCCCCTCAAATCCAGCAGATGCCTCAGCAGTGAGTACCTGGCAGCCCAGCCAGCCCCAAACACAAGGATTCCATTTCTTTGCATGTCAGGCCCAGATCATCCTCTCTGGTTTTCTTCTCTCCCCCCAGCTGCCAACCCCGTCTCTGACCAGGCTGGAGCTGGGGTCCTCCCCAATCAGAGTCACTCTTTCTCTTCCTCCCCTGTGACCTGGGGAGCTGGGAGCCCCTAGGCCTGCTTGGCAATAACATCTGTTCTGCATCTGGAATTCTGTGTCAAGTCTGGTTCCTGTATCTCAGAAAGAGCGGAGGCAGAACAGGAGGCAGTGGGTGGGGGTGGGTGAGGAAGAGTGGATTCCATGCCCAGACACATGAAGTGAGGGGGCTAAGCCCCAAGGTGTCGATAATTTCTCCTGTGAGGGGGAGGGGTGAAGAGACTGAACTCGGTTAATGTGTACCGAATCCCAGGAAGGCATGGCTACTCCAATAGCCAGATTGGTTACGGTCCCAGTTCAGTCTCCATCCATGTAACTCTGGGAAGTCACTCAGTTTTCTCATCTGCAAAATGAGTTCATGCTAAAATTATTTCTAAGTTTTCCTTAGTGCTGACCTTTGAAGACTCATTGTGAGATTAATCAACTTGAAACTTATGATTAACTGAGCCATGAAAATACATACAAGATCAATGAAAGTTAACTGGAAGGTTTAACTGGATTGTTTAGATTCACTATTAACAGTGATTGTTTGGGACCTGCTGGCGGTCCTGTGGTTAAGATGTCCCGTTCCAACATCAGTGGTATGGGAGCTAAGATTCCACATGCCTCTTGGCCAAAAAGCCCAAACACAGAACAGAAACAATACTGTAACAAACTTAATAAAGACATTTTTCAAAAATGGTCCACATCAAAATTTAAAAATCTTGAAAAAAAATAGAGATTGTGTTTGACCTAGTTCCTAACCCCCAAGATGAGGTCAGAAAGGGCCACCCCAACACTCCAGCTGACGGAGGTTGGCCTCCAAGCCTCTGGGCTGAGAAAAGGATGGGAGGTGGGAGTTTCCTGGTGAGAAGAAAGCAGCTCACCTATTCTTAGAGCCCTCCTTCTACTGACCTCTTGCATCACCACCCCCTAAATTCTGCTTGGGTGGAAGGGAGAGCCTCACGGGGCATCCCACCACCACTCCTAGGTAGGATCCCATTCGCATCAACGTTTCCCCAGCTCCAACCCCTGACCAGAAGCGCACTGGGGGGACAGGCAGTCACAGTCTTGGCTCCAACATGTCAAGGTGGCCGAAGTGTCTATTATTTTTTACTCCCCACCCCCACCCCACTCTCTACAAACTCCCTGAAACTATCATGCTAATTCTACTTCCTAAATATTTCTAGAATCCAGCTACTTGGCCATTCCAATTGCCACCTCTTTAGTTACCACCACCATCTCTTCCGGATTACTACCACAGCCTCCCAAGAAGTAGCAGCTTCCTGCCTCCGTCCCATGCAGTCATTCTCTACCTTGGTTGGAGTGAGCTGGTGCAAAACAGATCTCAAAACCCTCCAGGGTTTCCCTGGTGCTCCGGTGGTTAAGAATTCGCCCTGCAATGCAGGGGACACCATTTCGATCCCTGGTCCAGAAAGATCCCACATGCCAAGGGGGCAACTAAGCCCCTGAGCCACAACTACTGAGTCTGTGCCCTGGAGGCAGCGAGCTGCAGCTACTGAGCCCACATGCGGAGAGCTTGTGCTCCACAAGAGAAGCCCTGGCACTGAGAAGCCCACTCGATAACTAGAGAAGAGCCCCCAACCTCGGGAACTAGAGAAAGCCCACAGCAGCAACGAAGACCCAGAGCACACAGAAATAAGTGAATATTTTAAAAGAAAAACAAACAACAACAACAACAACAAAAACCCGAGGACTCATTTGGGCTCTTAGGCCAGAAACCTTGGTGGGGCTTCTAAGTCCCTTCATGAGTTGGATCCAGTTCCATTTTCAGCCTTCTCTTTTTGACACTCTGTGGCCCCCAGGCCGTTCTTCTTTAACCTGCCCCACCCTCATGCCTTGCACTCTAAACGCCAGCCATATTTAGTTTCATTCGATAGTCCAAAGAAAGTCACTTCTGAGCGTTTTCACGTGCAGTTCTCTCTGCAAAACTCTCCCCACCATCGCTCTCCCGCCGTGCTAACTGACCCTGGGCACAGAGCTCCAGTCTTCACTACTTCCTGAAGGACGCCTTTGCTGACTACCTGTCAGTCTCCTCCTTATTTACTATATCCAGGCACCGGTCACATGCTAGCCAAAACGAGTACTCAGTAAATATTTGTTGAATAAATGACCTCCATCCATGTGGGGCTGGGTAGTCAGAACTCTAGCCTGGGGAGTGTCCCCAGGATTGAGACGATTTACACACTCGAAGGATTTAGCAGGGAGGACGGGCAGCGCAGCAGCTTCAGCCAAGCACACTGCTGCCAAGGGAGCCCCAGCTCGGCCTTGTGCACTCGGAGTCCGCAGAGGCCAGGTCTCCGAGGCAAACTGAGCCCCTGGCGGGAGGCCCCACCGCTACTCCATAATGCTCGACTGAGTGCAGTTCCCAGCCCTGACTCCGCTTGGCTGGATGATCCCGACCCCGGTCTGGAGCTCCGAGAAGAGGGTGGGTACAACTTTTCGTTAATCCCTAGGCCTCCAGAAGCACAGACGCCTCTCTGGCACTTCCCCGCACCCCACCTGACAACCCCAGATCCCCTACTACCCTGGCCCAGAGGCCAGACCCTGCCCCCAGGCGGCCTCCTGCCGGGTCCGCAGTCGGGTCTGAAAAGGGGCGTGTCTTTGTAGGGAGCTAGGGGGTCCGAGTAGTCCCAATACTTTCCCACCCGCTGTTTGGGTTTCCTGGAGAAGGGCCGGGGCGGGCCAGGCGGAGGCTCCTTACCCCCCTCCGCCATCCTTGCCTCCCTCCCACGTGGCCTGGCTGAGTCTCTCTGGAAAGCCGCAGCAGCTGGAGAGAAATCCCCCTCCCCACCCCCACCGCCAAGTCCCTCCCCGACTAGCCCCGGACACATCCTCAGCTCCCCGCTAAGCAGGGAAGGCAAAGACTAGGCAAACAAAGCGGGCAGCCCATCCCCCTCCCCAGCGCTCCCAACCACCTTCCCCATGGGCCGCCCCCCAAACGCACACAGGGCCGAAAGGAAGCGGGCCGGGGTGGAAAAAGGCTCCCTTACGCACAGACACTTGGGACTTCGTCACCCCATCCCCAGCCCTTTCTCCAGCTAGGACAGCTCTGGAGAGTTACCTACCCCCAATGCGCACTGTGCTGGGCGGCTGGAGGGGCCCTTGCTGACCTCGCCAACGCTTTTCAGATGTGTCCCTGGGGGTGGGGCAGAAGTGACACGCGTCCCAGCCCGACAGCGAGTACTGGACTCGTCCACGAAAGCAACTGGTTCCTGCCCCCTCCCCCAGCCCACTCCGGGCCTCGGGTTTTGGGGGGAGGCAACAGTCCCCCACTCCCCCCACAACCAGCCTCAGGGACACACCCACTGGACAAAGTTGAGTATCCCCAGTCAATCCGGAATCTCCTACTCCTGTCCCCCCACCAAGGCAAGGACACTCCCCAAAAGCCAAGGCCAAATATTAGCTCAGTGCCATGAACACAATTACACACAATCTCAACACACACTCCTCTTTCACACTCCCAACCAGGAAACGCGCGCGTACAAGGCAGTACCCGCTGCGCACAAACCACCGGCACCGCAGCCACTGCCCGCGATGCCACGCAGCTATCGGCCACGCACTGCGGACCTGTGCGCCAGGCAGAAGCCCCCTCCCCACCCTCTGCGCGCGCGCGCGCACACACACACACACACACACACACACACACACACACTCGTACACTCACTCTGGACTCCACAAACACACCCCCTATGGACAAGTACGCGCCGCGAACGCCCCCCGCCGCGGCTCGCGGACCCCGGAGCGCAGGCATCACCGGCACAAGGGCGCGCAGCCGGCGCCCCACGGTCCCTATTCGCTCGGGACTCGGGGCACGGCGGCCCCACAGCCCCACGCAGCCC